>JAVKPL010014981.1:0-94486 GCA_032173675.1 Gastrolobium villosum | reverse complement strand
AATTTATAATGATTTGTCTAGATAAAACCGATTTTGTGTTAGTAAAATTGGATTTGAGCCTAGCCCTGTTCTAAATTAAAATACTGCATGTTGTTAGGCTGCCCTCCTCACACCCTTGTCTTGTTAAATTAAATTTCGAACATATGTCTTGAGCCTTTATGTACTTAAAACCTATTCTGTTTTGAGCCTAGATGTGTACTAAGTCCCATTTAAGTTATATAGACAGCATGGTAATAGGGATCTTGCGCACCTTTGTGTAGAAAGAAGAAATTGCAAATATGAGGACCTTTTTATGTGCTAAAAACTGATTCTGTTTGGGCTTGTTTGATGTCACTGTTTAATGTTGGTAAAGAGTAAATTGAAGTCATAATATTTTTGGGGAGAGAACATTGATGGCCGAATGGGGTACTAGAGCTTTTAAGCTTGGAAAACTTGTTGGTAGTTTTTAGGAATCGTTTTGAATGTATTTTGATTTGTGGTACTTGTATATTAGGTGCGTAAGACCCTTGAAACTTTGGATATACGCTGCTGCCCGGTAAAATACTTGTGACGTTTGAGGTAAGTGTGTGGTGACACTACCTTCTTGCTTGCTAGTTGGAGCACGAAGCTTGACCGTAGCTTCGTATTTTGGTATTATGTATATATTTGAAATCTGCTTGTATTGAAGTCTTGAATCTCTTGTTTTCATATATGCTGCAGCCTTGAGATATTAAATGTTAAATCTTGAATATTATCTAGACATACATGTGCATTCATGAAGTTTTATCCTGTATGCTGTGTGGGACACAAGACATAACATTCATGCATAAATTCCATGTTGCAATAAAAATTATTTTTGAAAACTATGCATACGTTTGAGCACGCATCATCTAGGCATTCCCTACGGTACCAGGGTCTTGGGACAGTTGGCTTCGGTCCGCATAGGTCGCAGTTGGAACCCTCTTGAGGAGCCATTAAGGGAACTCCACTGTGCTTGATAGTACGTGCACAATAGTGCTATGAACGTACTCTTGGCATTATATACGCATCTTGACTAGTTATCTTGGCAGCATATGTATATGTATATTTAAGCTTGTTTACGTTAATTATTTCTGTATCTAGCAAATGCTTTTGCATTCTGGTTTTGTCATCACTCTACTGGGATATTTTTCTCACCCCTTTGGGGCTGCTATTTTGATAAAATGGCAGGAGGACAGAAGAGCATATGAAGACTTGATTTTAAGGACATTAGCCATGCGTGTTGTTGTATGTGTTGTTGGTTGGACCTTTGATGTTACTGATTTACTTGTTTGGATGACTGTACTAAGTTAAGGAGTTGATTTATTGTTGGATTTTAGACTTTGATGACTCTTTAGTAATTTGGGAAAATTCTGAAAATGTTTTGGTAAAGATAAAATTCTGAGCTGCTAATTGAAGGGCTGTGTTTACGTTGAGAACTGATTTTTGGGAGCAACTTGAACGTTGTCGTTCTGGGGCTACGGACCTTCAAATGAGGCATAATTTATATGCACGCGAAGCCCCAGAAATATACTTTAAGAATATGCAGAATTTGTGTTCAAACGATATTTGTACGAATTATTAAGGTTTTCGCAAGACAGCAGGTTTTCCAGAAAATAGACAGAATTCGCGAGTACCTTGCAAGTTCGGTTTCGTGGGGCTATTCACCTCTAAGTTTTGGGATTCTTTTCAGCGAGCTCTCGGGACCCACTTGAGGTTGAGTACTGCGTATCATTCGCAAACAGATGGCCAGACGGAACGCACTATTCAGGTCCTAGAGGATATGCTACGAGCATGCATCTTGGAGCAAGGAGGCAGTTGGGACAAGTATCTTCCTTTGGTAGAATTTGCGTATAACAACAGTTATCATTCCAGTATCCGGATGGCACTGTAACGCCCTCCCTTGTATGCATCCAAGAGAGTCGTTTGCTAAGCGGAATTAGAGTCGTTAACGTCACATGAGCTAACAAAGCAGTATACAAACCCGTATAAAAATTTCAACACTTAAATTCTTTTCACAAAGGTTTTTCCAAAATAGCCATTGTCCATAAAAGTTCAAGCTAACATAAATATGATCAAGGCTACAGTCATCCAAAAGTACCAAAACATTGATCTTTACAGTTATCCATTTAAACAAACAGCAACACTGATAATCCACGCATCAGCAATCAACAGCAAAATATCACGTCTTCATGTGCTTTTATGTCCTCCTGCCATTTAGGAAAATAGCAGCCCCGAAGGGGTGAGAATAATCCCAGTAGTGTGGCAATAAAACCAATAATATAACAATATTAACTAGGCACAAAATCATAAACAGTCACTTCAACATATCCTTGTTCCTTTTCCTTTTTATCATATTCATATATTGCGTATATAACGCCTTTCCTTTGCGCTTTTAGCACCGTCGTGCGCGCACTTCACAGTGGAATCAATTATCCCTTGGCACCTGAGCTCAATGTGGATTCCATCTGTGGGCCTATGCGGACTGATGCCAAGTGTCCCATACCCCGGTACCTTGGGGATGCCTATATGATGCTTGCTCAAACACATGGTCCTGTACATAACTATTCTAAAACAAGGCCTATATGATCTTGTTACATGCATGACATGCTATGCTTTCACACACAAAGCGTAAAAATGCGGTATAATGTAAGATGCATGCTTATATACCTTTCATATGCGTTATGCTGCCACATAACGTCTTTACCTCATAATCATATAGCCCTCAGGCACATTTTAGGCAGTTTCCTTTCATCATAATGGAACATAATATTTTTACGGCATATGGAGCATCATGTTACAATTCTATACCAGTAGTCAATAGTTACATTAGGCATCATCGCCTGACACTTACCTTTGCTTGCCTTAACTATTACCAAACTGCAGCGAAGTATCTCACTTCTTAAGCGCACCTAAATCAATTACAACTAATCATTTACAGTGGCTATTTACAGCAGCAAAACAGTGAGCATACAGCAGTGTTTACAGCAGCAAAACAGTGGACATACAGCAGTGTTTACAGCAGCAAAACAGTGGACATACAGCAGTGTTTACAGCAGCAAAACAGTGACGTTTTAAACAGAAACAGTGACGTCTTTAAAACAGAAACAGTGGCGTTTTTAAAACAGAAACAGTGGCACTTTGAACTTCCAAAACAGTGGCATTTTATACATACAAACAGTGGCATAGAAGGACTAAAACAGTGGCATTTTTATGGATTAAACAGTGGCATTTGATGCATAAAAACAGTGGTATAGAAGGACTAAAACAGCGGCATTTTTATGCATAAAACAGTGGCATATGATGACTTAAAACAGTGGCATATTATGCATAAAAACAGTGGCATATGATGACTTAAAACAGTGGCATATTATGCATAAAAACAGTGGCATATGATGACTAAAACAGTGGCACATTATGCATAATACAGTGGCATATGATGACTTAAAACAGTGACCTTTTATGCATAAAAACAGTGACATTTTAAGCATGGAAACAGTGACATTTCATGACTAAACAGTGGCATTTTAAGCATGGAAACAGTGGCATTACATGGCTAAAACAGTGGCTTAAGGAGCACTAAAACAGTGACATTTTAAGTGCAGAAACAGTGGCTTTTAATGTGCAGAAACAGTAATGTGCAGAAACAATGGCTTTTAATGTGCAGAAACAGTGGCTTATAATGGTGATTTTGAGGGACCGAAACAGTGGCATTTCATCTACCAAAACAGTGGCACATACATAAGGAAACAGTGGCACATTTCTCTTTAAAACAGTGGCCTAATCATACAAACAGTGGCATATAATCTTAAGCATTTTTATGCATACAATTCTCCATGCAATAGCTCCACCATTCTAATTTTTACCATGCTCATACTTGAATCCCAAAACCACACATACTCAAGGAGACATTTAATCACACATACATGGTTACA
The DNA here is from genome assembly GCA_032173675.1 of Gastrolobium villosum. Lineage (NCBI taxonomy): Eukaryota > Viridiplantae > Streptophyta > Magnoliopsida > Fabales > Fabaceae > Gastrolobium > Gastrolobium villosum. Next base: position 90,554 of record JAVKPL010014981.1, on the reverse strand, counting down.
TAAAGAAAATGTCCTAAGCTCAAGGCTTACCTCTTGTAGCACACCCTTCAAAGTCAAGAATCACACACCACCTTCTAGCTTCACTACACCACAAGTCCACACTTCCTAAGAGGTCCTATGCGCAACAAGGTGAGGAACAAGGCTTGCACTAGCTAGGTGTATGGTCAAGGTTGAGGTGAGGGAAGGAGGGAGTTGGCTTGGCAAAGTCTTCTTGCTCCAAGGAGGCTTGTGGTTGCGGCTAGAGAGGGTGAGAAGGAGGAGGGGAGTTGGCTGCACTTGCACATGAAGCCAGCCCCCTCTCCATGCGCACATATATAGGGAAAGTGAGGGAAAATTGCCATGATTAACTATCATGAAAAATTCAGATTTCTTTGAGAGTGTGGGGCTGCATATAAGGCTGAAACAAGCAAGGTTTACTTCTACTTTACTCTATTTACATGCAAAGAGTGAGGGAAGATATGATCAGATTTGGGGCTGCCCAAAGTCAGAGAAATTTTCTGCACCATTGACCAAATTATGCGCATGAAGTGGGGTGGAAGAGGTGCATCAAGTGCACAAGCAAAAGGTTCACTAAGTCAACAAGCAATGCCACTTGGTGGCAGCCAAAAATCTGCATTGAGGCAGTCCTTGGTGCGCAAATTATGAGAGGAAAAGAGGTGTTCTATGAGTGCAGATTTTGTGGCAGTCTAACACTCATTTTGGGCTGTCCTAAGTCAGAAAATTTCTGCATAAAAAGCTAAACCATGCGCACAAGGTGAGGTGTGAGGGAGGTTCACTAAGTCCACAAGCAAGAGAGCTTTGTGGCAGCCAAGGATTCTGATTTTTGGAGCTGTCCTCTGCGCAAAAATGATGAGAATGCAGTCCCAAAATCTCACTAATGATGCATGTGGAAGGAGGAGGAGGTTTGACTCATGATGGGCTGCAAAAGCTTGCCAAAAATCTGCACAATGCAGTCTCATGATGGAGAGTGTAAGTGGTTATCCAAGTCAACAAGTCATGCAGTTTTGGTGACACAAGAAATCTGCACAAAGGTCCCTCCCATGTGCGCCTAAATGGATGAGTATGCAGCCTAAAAACATGCTAAATTGCACATGTGTCTACCATGCAATAAAAATTAAAATCAAGTGTGCAAAAGCCAAGTGAGGTGGCGGTCAAACATGAAGGAATTTGGCAGATTTTTCTAAGTGTAATCCACCCACATGTGCGCATAAATGAGAAGTAAAAACAACTAGCCAAGTAGTGTTCCTTGCTGCACAAGGCAGCCTTGTTGGACTAGGCTTTAAGGAGGATAAGTGGTTACAACCTTGGGCTAAAACAAGGTAGGTTCAAAGGCCATCCTTGGGCCATTGGCCACACACCAAAAATCCAATCACAAATCCAATAGCAACAAGTCCACACACACACTAGCCCACTACCAAGGTCCAATGAACACTAAGGTCCTATAACACATACTTATAAGATTAAATCCACATGTCTACATATGTACCCTCCTATGATTTAATTTAATTAATTACCTTAGTCTTATCCAAGGAATAAAAATCAAACAATTCACAAGCCATTACACATAAACCATACATCCGAATTCTACACATGTACCTATAGCATATAGTACCTATGTATTTTACTAATTATACGGGATGTTACACTCTCCCCACCAAATAGGAATTTTGTCCGCAAAATAAACTTACTTAAGAGCTAAACAGTTCTGGATAGCGTTTTTGAACGTCGTCCTCGCGCTCCCAAGTGGCTTCAGCTGCCGATCTGTTGTTCCATAATACCTTCACCAAAGGAATCTCTTTAGAACGGAGTCGTTTGACGGATCTTTCAAGAATTTGGAACGGTTGCACTTGATACGTCAGATCTTCCTTTAGTTCCACTTCTTCTGGATGTAACACGTGAGATGGATCAGAGAGGTACCTCCGTAGCTGCGACACATGAAATACATTGTGAATTCCTGACAGATTGGGTGGTAAGGCCAACCGGTATGCAGACTCTCCAATCCGGTCCATAATCAGATACGGTCCTAAGTACCGTGGACTTAACTTCTTTACTCCCATTCTCCTTCCGAGTCCCGATGTAGGAGTGATTCTCAAAAATACATGGTCTCCGACTTCGAAAGATAGAGGCTTATGACGCTTGTCGTAATAACTCTTCTGTCTGGCCTGAGCCCTCAGCATATTCTCCTGAATCTTCTTTACTTGTTCGGATGTTTCTTGAATTAGATCGGGTCCTAACATACTTCGCTCACCCACTTCCGTCCAACATAAAGGGGATCTGCATTTTCTCCCATACAAAGCTTCATACGGTGCCATCTGAATGCTGGAGTGGTAACTGTTGTTGTAAGCGAACTCAATCAAAGAAAGATAACTATCCCAGCTGCCTCCTAACTCCAAAACACATGCTCGTAACATGTCCTCTAATGCTTGAATGGTGCGTTCCGTCTGGCCATCGGTCTGCGGATGATAAGCTGTACTCAACCTCAATTGGGTCCCTAATGCTCTTTGAAAGGATTCCCAAAACATGGACGTAAACTTGGGATCACGATCACTGACAATACTCGTAGGAACTCCGTGCAGCTTCACAATCTCCTGCAGATAAATTCTAGCAAGCCTCTCTGTATCATATGTGGTTCTAACACGCAAGAAATGAGCTGACTTCGTTAAACGATCGACAATCACCCAGATAGAATCATATCCTTCTCGCGTCCGAGGAAGTCCAACTACAAAATCCATCGAAATACTGTCCCACTTCCATTCGGGGATCTCCAAAGGTTGAAGGAGTCCCTACGGTTTCTGATGTTCGTACTTCACCTTCTGACAAGTTAAGCATCGAGATACATACTCCGCAATATCAAGCTTCATACCCGGCCACCAAAACGAGGTCTTCAAATCATGGTACATCTTCGTGGATCCAGGATGAACTGCATACTTACCCTTGTGAGCTTCCTGCAAAACTTCTTGCTTCAACACTTCATTCGGCACAACCAGCCGTCCTTGAAATCTCCAAACATCATTCTCATCCTTTACAACATCTTGGTTGCCAACCAAATCACGGACTAACTCTTCATCTTTCTGAGCCTCCTTAATTCTACTGATCAGTTCATTCTCCACCTTTATATTTCCCAATCTTATGCTACTTCCTTTCTCGTCTACCGATAAGTTCAAGTCTCGAAAGGCCTCAAACAACTTCAATTCTTCCATCATCAGAGTTGCAGTGTGCAGTGTCTTCCTGCTCAGGGCGTCAGCTACCACGTTTGCCTTTCCTGGGTGGTATTTAAGTTCAAAATCATAGTCCTTCAGAAATTCCATCCACCGCCGTTGCCGCATATTCAGCTCCTTCTGGTCGAACAAGTACTTCAAACTCTTATGATCGCTGAACACGTCAAACTGCGAACCATACAAGTGGTGCCTCCAGATTTTTAGTGCGAACACTATAGCTGCTAACTCCAAATCGTGCGTAGGATAATTTTCTTCGTGAGGCTTAAGTTGTCGAGATGCATAAGCTACTGCCATACGGTCCTGCATCAACACGCATCCAAGTCCTTTCAGCGACGCATCGCAGTAAACTTCGAACCTTCGAGTAGGATCTGGAATCGTGAGTACGGGAGCACTCGTCAATCTGCTCTTCAGTTCCAAGAAACATTCTTCACAGGCTTCAGTCCACTCAAAAGGCTTGTCCTTCCGAGTGAGACGTGTAAGGGGTTGCACTATCTGAGAGAAATTCTGGATAAACCTTCGATAGTATCCAGCAAGACCTAAGAAACTTCTTACTTCGGTGACAGTCTTGGGTCGTTCCCAATTCATGACAGCTTCAACTTTGCTGGGGTCCACCGCGATACCTTCCGATGAAATGACATGGCCCAGAAACTGGACCTCTTTAAGCCAAAACTCGCACTTCGACCATTTCGCGTACAACTGCTTCTCCTTCAAGATTTGCAAGACAATCCTCAGATGTTCCGCATGCAGCTCTTCATTAGCCGAGTAAATCAGGATATCGTCAATAAACACGATAACGAACTGATCAAGAAACGGGCGGAAGATGCGGTTCATGTAGTCCATGAATACCGCCGGAGCATTCGTAAGTCCGAATGGGATCACCTGATATTCGTAGTGCCCATAACGAGTCCTAAAAGCTGTTTTCGGAATGTCCTCCGGTTTGACCCGGATCTGATGGTATCCCGATCGTAAATCTATCTTGGAAAAGACTCTGGCTCCTCTCAGCTGGTCCATCAAATCGTCAATCCTCGGTAGCGGATACTTATTCTTCACCGTGACTTTGTTCAGCTGGCGGTAATCTACACACAGACGTAAGCTTCCATCCTTCTTCTTAATCAAGATAGCTGGAGCACCCCATGGAGAAGTACTCGGTCTGATGAATTCCTTTGCCAAAAGCTCTTCTATCTGCTTCTTCAACTCTCGCAGTTCCAACGGCGCCATACGATACGGAGCAATGGAGATTGGTCCGACTCCAGGAACAAGTTCGATGGAAAATTCTATTTCCCTATGAGGAGGCAATCGAGGTATTTCATCCGGGAATACCTCCTCGAATTCTCTAACTACCGGTACATCCTGAATTTGATTGTCAATCGAGGTCTCAGCCTCGATCGACAAAAGATACCCTGCTGCTCCCTTGCGGAGCTCTTTTCTAACTTGCAATAAGGAAATGAGAGAGAAGGGTTGAAAATTACCATCCTTTGAAGGAACAATGACTTTCCCCGCTCGACAATCCAAGGTTATCCCGTTTTCTGTCAACCAGTCCATACCGATAATCACGTCGAAGTTGAATACCGGCAGGACCACCAAATTAACTGTATAAGTGTTCCCTTCATACTGCAAGGTAACACCTCTGCAGATCTCTGAGGCTGTGCACGATCCTCCAGTAGGTGTGCTGATGTGTAACTCATAAGATAACGGGGTTGGGGTGATGCCTATTCTCAAGGCAGTATGCTTTGCCATAAAAGAGCCGGACGCTCCAGAATCAAAGATAACAGAAATTGGGTGACCATTCAAAGTGACATTACCTTTGATCAGGTTGGGAAACTTCTGCGCTTCATTTGCATCCAATGTGAACACTCGAGCTTGAGGAGGCTGTTGATCAACGTTCTGGGGACATTTGTAAGCAAAATGACCTTGCTGGCCGCACCTGAAGCATGCATTGTTGTTCTTGCGACAGACTCCGAAGTGATTCTTTCCACATGTGGCACAAACAGTCGCGCCCTGACGTCCAGTCGACGATTGACCCACCGTAAAGTTTCTCTTAAAGTTTCCAGGCCGCGCTTGCAACGGCGTACCTCTGCCACGACCCCTACCAGGTGCCGCCCTGAAGAATCTGCCTGCTCGGTTTCCTCCGTGGAACTGTGGTGGTGGCTTGTTCAAGTTCTTGGCCTCCAGAATGATTCCTTCTGCCTGACGACTCTGGTTGATGAGTTCCGGAAGTGTACGATTAGCCGTCGTCAAGATGAGCTTGCGAATTTCCGGGTGTAATCCGCTCTCGAACTTCTCCACCTGCCATTCTTCATCGTAGATGTTCCGATCAAAGTTGGCGTACTCGATCAGCTGCCCAAACTTCGCAATATACTCATTAACCGTCATGTTACCCTGCCTGAGCGACAGCAGTTCAGTGTGCTTCATCCTTCGCATTGCCTTAGGAAAATACTTATCCAGAAATACTTGTCTGAACACGGCCCACGTCAGCTCCACGTCCTGAGCTCTCAGCAGAGCCCTCGCACCAGTCCACCATGTTAAAGCTTCTCCCATCAGCTGGTACGACGCGTAATCAGTCTTCTGCGCTTCCGGGCATGCCATGCGTTCGAAAATATGCTCAATCATCTGCAGCCACCTCGCTGCAGCCTCGGGGTTGTCTTCACCCTCAAAGGTAGGTGGTTGGAAGTTGCGGAAGTCTTTCAACCTCCGACGGGCAATTTCTTCTGCATTTTCATGCAGTGGGGGTTGGTTCTGATTCTGTTGCCTATGGTCACGCCATTCCTGGCTCATATTTTGGATGAACGTTGCCAGTCCCCCAATGGTGGTGATAAGATCCTCTTCCGCATCGCCAGTCCTTCCCCGAGTTGAACCGCGACCACCCGCCATGATTCTGCACTCACAATATCAGGAAATGAGTTGATCAGGCTCACCGCAAGTTATTCATGGCAGCAGTCCCAAGTAGGTACTCGAGTTCAATTCGGACAAGTTAGCTATGCATCCGTGTCTTATCACAGAACAGTCTAAACCATCTAACTATCCTAGCTATCATATACTTAAACTATAGCACATTTAGACAGTCAATCAGCAGATAAACACAAACAGCAGTCAATTCAATCAAACACAAACAATTCCATGGACCAAACTGCTCTGATACCAATTAGTGTAACGCCCTCCCTTGTATGCATCCAAGAGAGTCGTTTGCTAAGCGGAATTAGAGTCGTTAACGTCACATGAGCTAACAAAGCAGTATACAAACCCGTATAAAAATTTCAACACTTAAATTCTTTTCACAAAGGTTTTTCCAAAATAGCCATTGTCCATAAAAGTTCAAGCTAACATAAATATGATCAAGGCTACAGTCATCCAAAAGTACCAAAACATTGATCTTTACAGTTATCCATTTAAACAAACAGCAACACTGATAATCCACGCATCAGCAATCAACAGCAAAATATCACGTCTTCATGTGCTTTTATGTCCTCCTGCCATTTAGGAAAATAGCAGCCCCGAAGGGGTGAGAATAATCCCAGTAGTGTGGCAATAAAACCAATAATATAACAATATTAACTAGGCACAAAATCATAAACAGTCACTTCAACATATCCTTGTTCCTTTTCCTTTTTATCATATTCATATATTGCGTATATAACGCCTTTCCTTTGCGCTTTTAGCACCGTCGTGCGCGCACTTCACAGTGGAATCAATTATCCCTTGGCACCTGAGCTCAATGTGGATTCCATCTGTGGGCCTATGCGGACTGATGCCAAGTGTCCCATACCCCGGTACCTTGGGGATGCCTATATGATGCTTGCTCAAACACATGGTCCTGTACATAACTATTCTAAAACAAGGCCTATATGATCTTGTTACATGCATGACATGCTATGCTTTCACACACAAAGCGTAAAAATGCGGTATAATGTAAGATGCATGCTTATATACCTTTCATATGCGTTATGCTGCCACATAACGTCTTTACCTCATAATCATATAGCCCTCAGGCACATTTTAGGCAGTTTCCTTTCATCATAATGGAACATAATATTTTTACGGCATATGGAGCATCAGGTTACAATTCTATACCAGTAGTCAATAGTTACATTAGGCATCATCGCCTGACACTTACCTTTGCTTGCCTTAACTATTACCAAACTGCAGCGAAGTATCTCACTTCTTAAGCGCACCTAAATCAATTACAACTAATCATTTACAGTGGCTATTTACAGCAGCAAAACAGTGAGCATACAGCAGTGTTTACAGCAGCAAAACAGTGGACATACAGCAGTGTTTACAGCAGCAAAACAGTGGACATACAGCAGTGTTTACAGCAGCAAAACAGTGACGTTTTAAACAGAAACAGTGACGTCTTTAAAACAGAAACAGTGGCGTTTTTAAAACAGAAACAGTGGCACTTTGAACTTCCAAAACAGTGGCATTTTTATACATACAAACAGTGGCATAGAAGGACTAAAACAGTGGCATTTTTATGGATTAAACAGTGGCATTTGATGCATAAAAACAGTGGTATAGAAGGACTAAAACAGCGGCATTTTTATGCATAAAACAGTGGCATATGATGACTTAAAACAGTGGCATATTATGCATAAAAACAGTGGCATATGATGACTTAAAACAGTGGCATATTATGCATAATACAGTGGCATATGATGACTTAAAACAGTGACCTTTTATGCATAAAAACAGTGACATTTTAAGCATGGAAACAGTGACATTTCATGACTGAAACAGTGGCATTTTAAGCATGGAAACAGTGGCATTACATGGCTAAAACAGTGGCTTAAGGAGCACTAAAACAGTGACATTTTAAGTGCAGAAACAGTGGCTTTTAATGTGCAGAAACAGTGGCTTTTAATGTGCAGAAACAGTGGCTTTTAATGGTGATTTTGAGGGACCGAAACAGTGGCATTTCATCTACCAAAACAGTGGCACATACATAAGGAAACAGTGGCACATTTCTCTTTAAAACAGTGGCCTAATCATACAAACAGTGGCATATAATCATAAGCATTTTTATGCATACAATTCTCCATGCAATAGCTCCACCATTCTAATTTTTACCATGCTCATACTTGAATCCCAAAACCACACATACTCAAGGAGACATTTAATCACACATACATGGTTACATAAAGAAAATGTCCTAAGCTCAAGGCTTACCTCTTGTAGCACACCCTTCAAAGTCAAGAATCACACACCACCTTCTAGCTTCACTACACCACAAGTCCACACTTCCTAAGAGGTCCTATGCGCAACAAGGTGAGGAACAAGGCTTGCACTAGCTAGGTGTATGGTCAAGGTTGAGGTGAGGGAAGGAGGGAGTTGGCTTGGCAAAGTCTTCTTGCTCCAAGGAGGCTTGTGGTTGCGGCTAGAGAGGGTGAGAAGGAGGAGGGGAGTTGGCTGCACTTGCACATGAAGCCAGCCCCCTCTCCATGCGCACATATATAGGGAAAGTGAGGGAAAATTGCCATGATTAACTATCATGAAAAATTTAGATTTCTTTGAGAGTGTGGGGCTGCATATAAGGCTGAAACAAGCAAGGTTTACTTCTACTTTACTCTATTTACATGCAAAGAGTGAGGGAAGATATGATCAGATTTGGGGCTGCCCAAAGTCAGAGAAATTTTCTGCACCATTGACCAAATTATGCGCATGAAGTGGGGTGGAAGAGGTGCATCAAGTGCACAAGCAAAAGGTTCACTAAGTCAACAAGCAATGCCACTTGGTGGCAGCCAAAAATCTGCATTGAGGCAGTCCTTGGTGCGCAAATTATGAGAGGAAAAGAGGTGTTCTATGAGTGCAGATTTTGTGGCAGTCTAACACTCATTTTGGGCTGTCCTAAGTCAGAAAATTTCTGCATAAAAAGCTAAACCATGCGCACAAGGTGAGGTGTGAGGGAGGTTCACTAAGTCCACAAGCAAGAGAGCTTTGTGGCAGCCAAGGATTCTGATTTTTGGAGCTGTCCTCTGCGCAAAAATGATGAGAATGCAGTCCCAAAATCTCACTAATGATGCATGTGGAAGGAGGAGGAGGTTTGACTCATGATGGGCTGCAAAAGCTTGCCAAAAATCTGCACAATGCAGTCTCATGATGGAGAGTGTAAGTGGTTATCCAAGTCAACAAGTCATGCAGTTTTGGTGACACAAGAAATCTGCACAAAGGTCCCTCCCATGTGCGCCTAAATGGATGAGTATGCAGCCTAAAAACATGCTAAATTGCACATGTGTCTACCATGCAATAAAATTAAAATCAAGTGTGCAAAAGCCAAGTGAGGTGGCGGTCAAACATGAAGGAATTTGGCAGATTTTTCTAAGTGTAATCCACCCACATGTGCGCATAAATGAGAAGTAAAAACAACTAGCCAAGTAGTGTTCCTTGCTGCACAAGGCAGCCTTGTTGGACTAGGCTTTAAGGAGGATAAGTGGTTACAACCTTGGGCTAAAACAAGGTAGGTTCAAAGGCCATCCTTGGGCCATTGGCCACACACCAAAAATCCAATCACAAATCCAATAGCAACAAGTCCACACACACACTAGCCCACTACCAAGGTCCAATGAACACTAAGGTCCTATAACACATACTTATAAGATTAAATCCACATGTCTACATATGTACCCTCCTATGATTTAATTTAATTAATTACCTTAGTCTTATCCAAGGAATAAAAATCAAACAATTCACAAGCCATTACACATAAACCATACATCCGAATTCTACACATGTACCTATAGCATATAGTACCTATGTATTTTACTAATTATACGGGATGTTACATGGCACCGTATGAAGCATTGTATGGGAGGAAGTGTAGATCCCCGCTGTGTTGGGTTGAAGTTGGCGAGCGTAGTATTTTCGGACCCGATATGATTCAGGAAACATTTGAGCAGGTGCAGAAGATTAAAGAAAATATGCAGCGGGCCCAGGCAAGACAGAAAAGTTATTATGACAATCGTCATAGGCCCTTATCTTTTGAAGTGGGAGACCATGAATTTTTGAGAATCTCTCCCTCATCGGGACTCGGCAGGAGAGTTGGAGTAAGGAAATTAAGTCCGAGATACTTGGGAACTTACCTTATTTTGGACAGGATTGGAGAATCAGCTTACCGGTTGGCGTTACCGCCTAATCTGTCAGGGATTCATGATGTATTCCATGTGTCGCAACTAAGGAGATATCTCTCTGATCCATCTCATGTGTTACAGCCGGAGGAAGTAGAGTTTAAAGAGAATTTGACGTATAATGTTCAGCCGTTTCGAATTCTCGAGAGATCTGTTAAACAACTCCGTTCCAAGGAGATACCTTTGGTGAAAGTGTTGTGGAACAATAAATCAGCCTACGAAGCCACTTGGGAACGTGAAGATGAAACACGGAAACGCTATCCTGAACTGTTTAATTAGCAAGTAAGTCTAATTTTGCGGACAAAATTCTATTTTGGTAGGGAGAGTGTAACATCCCATTTCTAGTTGCATAGTATTTGTATGAATTAATATTGCATTAGGGAATTATTGAATTAAAATAATAGGTGAGAATTTATTTTGGGCATGTGGAATTCTAGTTAAATTTTATAAGAATAAATTACTAGTAGCATGTAGAAGGAATTGAAATAATTTTTAAGGCTTGGAAAGTTATAACTATTGGGCTGGTCATAATACACCATAGAGATGTAGAGCTTGGACTTAAGTGTTTGGGTTGGTCAAGTTTTTATGGGCTTAGGGAACAAATATGATTCAGCCCATCTCCCTTTTATCTTGCCTTATCTTAGAAGCCTCACAAAGAAACATATGGGCTAGTATTTTTTTTTTAGCTCTAAGTTGTGTTTGGGCCGAAGTCTTGGGGCCTTAGGAGGTATCCATGGGTCAGCCTAATTCCCTTGCAACTTACCCTAATTCCACCCTAGTGATCCTCCAAGTCAGCCCTCATTAGTGAGTCATCCCTTCATGCCAAGCCTCAACCGTACTCCTCCTTCTTGTGTGCGCATAGCGTTTCTCAAAACTCTGATCCCTGCTGCACATATCACAAAGTAAGTCAGCCTTGCCCCTCTTTTCCCTGTCACATGCGCTTGGGAGTGTCAAAAGGAAGATGATGGCTTGTGGCACCTTCCAAACTCAGCCAGCTTTAAAGATATGCAGCCAATAAGGATCCTTTGGTCAGATTGCATGTAAAATGCTTGGGCAGAAAATTCTGCATCCAATTACTCCTTCTATTTGAGTGCTCCAAGAGAGAACAGCCTAAGCACATTACTGATCTGACCTGCATTTTATAAAACCAACCTTCAGCCCCACTTTCCCTCATTTAAGCGCTGATTGAAGAGGGTTATTAGAGGAATCATCTTGTCAAACAAAACCAAACACAGCCACATCCCCACCTTATCACCACCCTTGAGTGCACCATAGGGAGAGAAGAACAACTTAAATTCTTGTTGCTTTCTTTGAACGGTCATCAGCTTGAGGAGTGGAGCTGCTATTTTAGATTCTGCCAGTTAGTATCCTTAGACTTTTTAGATTGAAAATATAAAGAAAATGAACCTTGAAGTGCTCTTTTAATAAAATTAGAGGGGCTGTGTTAGTGTATCTAAAATTGTTAAGAATTTAAATAAAGAGGGTTGTATGCTTAGACTTCTCTAGTAGCGCTCCTTTATGAAGTTGTTGCGTTTTGGAATAATTCTCTCTAATGATTTGTCTAGATAAAACCGATTCTGTTTTAGTAAAATTTGATCTGAGCCTAGCCCTGTTCTAAATTAAAATACTGCATGTTGTTAGGCTGCCCTCCTCACACCCTTGTCTTGTTAAATTAAATTTCGAACATATGTCTTGAGCCTTTATGTTCTTAAAACCTATTCTGTTTTGAGCCTAGATGTGTACTAAGTCCCATTTAAGTTATATAGACAGCATTGTAATAGGCCTCTTGCGCACCTTTGAGTAGAAAAGAAGAAATTGCATAATATGAGGACCTTTTTATGTGCTAAAAACCGATTCTGTTTGGGCTTGATTAAAGTCGTTGTTTAACGTTGGTAAAGAGTAAATTGAAGTCATAATATTTTTGGGGAGAGAACATTGATGGCCGAATGGGGTACTAGAGCTTTTAAGCTTGGAAAACTTGTTGGTAGTTTTTAGGAATCGTTTGGAATGTATTTTGATTTGTGGTACTTGTATATTAGGTGCGTAAGACCCTTGAAACTTTGGATACACGCTGCTGCCCGGTAAAATACTTGTGACGTTTGAGGTAAGTGTGTGGTGACACTACCTTCTTGCTTGCTAGTTGGAGCACGAAGCTTGACCGTAGCTTCGTATTTTGGTATTATGTATATATTTGAAATCTGCTTGTATTGAAGTCTTGAATCTCTTGTTTTTATATATGCTGCAGCCTTGAGATATTAAATGTTAAATCTTGAATATTATCTAGACATACATGTGCATTCATGAAGTTTTATCTTGTATATTGTGTGGGACACAAGACTTAACATTCATGCATAAATTCCATGTTGCAATAAAAATTATTTTTGAAAACTATGCATACGTTTGAGCACGCATCATGTAGGCATTCCCTACGGTACCAGGGTCTTAGGACAGTTGGCTTCAGTCCGCATAGGTCGCAGTTGGAACCCTCTTGAGGAGCCATTAAGGGAACTCCACTGTGCTTGATAGTACGTGCACAATAGTGTTATGAACGTACTCTTGGCGTTATATACGCATCTTGACTAGTTATCTTGGCAGCATACGTATATGTATATTTAAGCTTGTTTACGTTAATTATTTCTGTATCTAGCAAATGCTTTTGCATTCTGGTTTTGTCATCACTCTACTGGGAAATTTTTCTCACCCCTTTGGGGCTGCTATTTTGATAAAATGGCAGGAGGACGGAAGAGCATATGAAGACTTGATTTTAAGGACATTAGCCATGCGTGTTGTTGTATGTGTTGTTGGTTGGACCTTTGATGTTACTAATTTACTTGTTTGGATGACTGTACTAAGTTAAGGAGTTGATTTATTGTTGGATTTTAGACTTTGATGACTCTTTAGTAATTTGGGAAAATTCTGAAAATGTTTTGGTAAAGATAAAATTCTGAGCTGCTAATTGAAGGGCTGTGTTTACGTTGAAAACTGTTTTTTGGGAGCAACTTGAATGTTGTCGTTCTGGGGCTACGGACCTTCAAATGAGGCATAATTTATATGCACGCGAAGCCCCAGAAATATACTTTAAGAATATGCAGAATTTGTGTTCAAACGATATTTGTACGAATTATTAAGATTTTCGCAAGACAGCAGGTTTTCCAGAAAATAGACAGAATTCGCGAGTACCTTGCGAGTTCGGTTTCGTGGGGCTATTCACCTCCGAAACGCGTATAATTTATATGTACGCGACGTCCCGGATTTCTAGTTTCTCTGTAGAATTGAATACTTTTTTAAGTAGTTGAATTCGATTTTAGACAGATTTTATAAGGCAGCAAGGTTTTCTGAAAAGTTTAGAAAATTCAGCAAGCAGTTTTATCCTTGAAATTACCTTTGTTTGATAATCAATTTCATTTCACTTTCAGATATTTAAATAAAAATCAAATCTGAAAGTTTTAAAGTGATAAGCCTTAATTTGCTCGAAATGTTATTTGATAATTTTTTTTTATTTGAGTTTTTTACCGCTGCGACTCTAATGCAATTTAGAAAACAACCCTCTTGGATGCATACAAGAGTGGGTGTTACAGCAAGGAGAAAGGAAATGGTAAAATTCTTTGATACGAGTTGGAAGAGATACCAGGAGCTGAAGTTTGACAAGAGACACCGAGACTCTATCTCTCGGAAAAATCAAAGTTTCAAAGAGTTCTTAACTTGGACCCATGGTTTGGACCAAATCTGGGAATGGTGATCCCATACACCAAGGCATCCAGTACCACCGGATCCTCCATTTGCTGAGTCATCCCACACTGCTGAGGGGGATGACATAGAGGGTTGATTATATCTCCTTGCTGACGGAGATCTTGTATATTAGTTTATTTTTCTGTTTCATATTTTTAGTTATTTTGTGTTGGTATATTTTTCTCTGATGTTTTAATGTGTGCATTATAATTTATTCTATATGCCACTATTTGTTCCATTGTGCAGATTTTTCTTCCTTCTTGTGGTCTAATTATTGCTGAGGACAGCAATTCTCTAAATATGGGAATGGTAGGCTTGCACCTTAGAACTGCAATTCTTCTATCAGGGGAGATATTCTAACTCTTTTAATTTTCTTTGTTATTTTTATAGTTATTTTGTGTGCTATTTATCAAAAAAACAAATAAATAAATAAATAAATAAATTTTAAAAAATGTGTTTTGAGCAAATCCCAGGTTTAAATGTGCTCCTCTTGTTAATGTGCATAACTGAATTCTTGGAATATATTGTATGACTTTCTGGCATATCATTGCATAGGCATAATTGGATTGCATGATTGCTTGTTTGTCTGAATTAATATTGTGAATTCTAATAATGTCTGAAGTCAATTTTCTTGAGTCTGCATTGATACCATAGCTGTGAGGTTTTGAGCCTAAACACTGAAATTTTTGTTGAGAGGCCTGCCAAAATAACCCACCTGTATAAAGTTTTCCCTTTCTAGCATTTTGAGCCTGAACTTATTTCTTGATAAATGACCTGTGGCCTGACTAATGGCTTAGCCAATATCCATATGACTTACCTTGGTTGAGATTGAATCACTGAATGTGTTGAAAATAAAGTAATGAAATTGAGGTAAGCTCCACATAGGTCAAGGAATTAAGGGATGAAAAAAAATTCATCTATACCCTTATAAAAAGAGAGAAGAAAAGGGCAAAATGAAAAAGAGAAAAAGAAAAGAAAGCAAGAAAAAGGAAAAGAGTAAAAGGTGGCTAGAAGGAATTAATTCCCGAAATTCTGTGGGAATGTTAGTGGAGCAAAATAATTGAGTTGAATGTGTTAAAAGTGAAATAATATCAGTTTCAATCTCATTGTTGTTTGAACTACTTTCCATATTTTCCTACCTGTTACCCCGGCCAAGTTACAACCTGTGAAGTCCTTTTGATGAATTGATGCATGTGTTTGATTCTTCAATTTTAAGAATTTTTGAGAATATGATCAAGCCTATAATAGTATTATAGCTTTGAGTAATTGAGTGCTCATGATACCCTTAAACACTGAGAGTGAGTGAATATTATTATTATTATCTGTGTGAGGGGTAATCAATGTAGACTTGCATCTTTAAGAAGCTGATGACAATATTGGGAGTATATGATATTGAGTCAGGCATGCATGGCATATTGTGTTTGAGAGTGTCTTTGGAATGTTATGTTGGATTAATTGAATATTTCCTGAATTGAGTTTTGTACAGTGCTAGGGACAGCAACGTTTAAATCTGGGAATGGTTTGATATGCCTCTGGCAAGTGTAGTTTTCTGTGTAATAATTGATAAGAATTGATTCATAAAAGAGCAACTTATATATATATATATTTGCAAACTATATTGATTCTTTCTTTTCAATTATACTTCTCACCTATTGGTTGTATTTATACAGGTAAAATGAGTGAAAACTACAAATTATAAAAGGTTGTTGATGCAAGTCCATAATTCCAGAAGCATGGCGCAGATCGACACCATACTAGCGCGAACCCGCGCCAGTTTATGAACTTTTCAGCGAAGTTAGTAAAGTGGTGCTAAGTAGCACTAAAGTGGCGCCACTTAGCGCCAAACCAAGACAAAAATAAAGTGCAGAATCATGGCGCTAATTGGCGCCCAAATTGAAGAAGAATGCCGCCAATTAGCGCCCAAAGAAGAAAGATGGCACCAAGTAGCACCACTATGGCGCCGTTTTACGAACATTCAGTACCAACTTTTGCAAATCAGGCAGTATCACAGCGCGAACTTGGGCCAACCCGACGCCAACTGGCGCCGGTTTGCGGGATGGATGCGCCGTGTTTCTGAAGGGCATTTTTGGAAAGGAAGAAACAAATTATAAATAGCCCTCATTACAGAATTAGGGCATTCAGATCTGGAGACTTGGAAGGAGTGGAGGCAGCCGTGGAGTTCTTCGTGTTCTTCATCTTGGATCTCCTCTTTGTATTTTCTTTCCCTTTCATTTTTAGTTTATGCTGAATTTTAGATCAGCGATCATGATGTTGATTGGCTAGATCTCTTTATTGTAATCAGGGTTACGATCCATATGTGAACCCTTGATACGAAGGATTGATTTATAGTTGTTCGTTTATATAATTATCTTTATCATTACTCTGCGCGAATTTTGATATTTCCTTTGTTAGAATTGATCAATCTGATAGTTGGGGATATTCTGAGGATCAAAACCCTAGATAGGAATATTGGGGTTTTGATCTCGAAAGGGTAAGATAACGATCTGTATGCGTGCTAGGAATAGACGTTTATCTGATTGCAGATGCTTAAATTATCGCGTTCATTGCTTGATCCCATGAGAAACATTGCAAGGAATTGGGGTTCCTCATGGGATTAAAGGGTTAACCCTGCAAGGAATTGAGGGTTAACTATTAAATCTTTTTTTTTGATGATAATTTATCCATCTTTGTTCTTATTTTTATTCTTCAAGATTAAAATTCAAAAACAAGTTTTTACTTTAAATTTCATTCAATTTGACAATATTTGTCACACAAACCCTATTTGAATCCATTCCATTATTTAAGAAAAAGTTTAATTGATATTAGATCCCAATCCCTGTGGAGACGAACTTTTCTTATCACTTTATTACTTATGCGATCGGTATACTTGCCGGTGAGCATCAATTATTTTCTCCTGTTTTGTATTAGATTGTGCTTGACATGGGTGTTTGACTTGGGGAATGAATCAAGGAGAAGCTGCGTAAAAATTGTGTTGTTATGTAGCTGAGATTCATATTTTTCCTTTTTTCAATTTGTTACTTGCAGTGGGTTTTGTCCTCTAAGGAGATTAACTTCCCTTATCCTTTGGGGTTGACTCTACTTCATATGGTCTTCTCCTCTGTTGTGTGTTTTGTATTGACCAAAATTCTAAAGGTACGTGTTTGTGTTTGGTGTAATATGTTATTTAATCAATTGTTGTTATGTAATGCGGATTATTTATCTGTTTCTTGCAGGTTTTGAAGGTTGAGGAGAGAATGACTCCTAAAATGTGAGTAAATAAAGAAGCTTTCTGTAGTTTATAACTGATTTAAGGTTTTATATATGAAATTTTTTTGGTTTTGTCATACTTTCTCCGGTTGTTTGTGATAGATTTTAGAAGTGGGATCATAAGATATTTGCTGATTGAGAAAAAATATTAGCTAAAAATTTCAGTATAGGCTGTATGCCTTTTAGCTTTGATATATTATCCATTTAGGAGAAAACCAAATCATTGAAGATATATCCTTTTAAGCGGTATAATTTGATCATCTGTAGAAAATGAGTAATGAATATCTGGTGTAGAGCAATGATATGCGGTCAGCATATAGGAAATTACAAGGCAAAAAGAGGAAGAAAATGACTCAATCAATGCAAGAAAAGCAGAGAAAAAGAGTAAAAATATCCAAAGTCTGAATATCAAGGAAGATAAACAAAAGGAGGCAAAAACATATCAAAAAGACCTAGGTTCCCGCGCTCTCAGCGCGGGAGTGGCGCTGAGAGCGCGAGAAAGGAAAAATTGGCAGAAGGAACCGCGCTCACAGCGCGGTGATGGCGCTGTGAGCGCGGGAGGTGAAAAAGTGGCAGAAACTCCCACGCCCTGAGCGCGGGAGTGGCGCTCTGAGCGTGGGAGGCGCGAAAGTGAGAAGATTCAAAAGTGCAAATTAGGTCAGAATCTCTCTTATAAAAGGAGACTCAACCTCTGAAGAGACACATCTCAGAATACACATCACAAGACCTAGAGGAGGCGTTCTTCGTGTTCATCACTCTGTTCTTGTATTCTTCTTTATTTTCTTTTCAGTTTATGTTGAAATCAGATCAGCGATCATGATGTTGATTGGCTAGATCTATTTCTGTAGTCAGGGGCATGATCCCTTTGTAAACAATTGCTACAAGGATTGAATCATTCTATGTATTGAATTAATATATTTCATCTTTTATCTTGAGCGTATTGATATTATTTCTGTTAGATCTGATCAACCTAATAGGGAATAATATTCTGGGGATCAGGATTCACAATAGGGATGTTGGAATACTGATCCTGAAAGGAGATAAAGATGACTCTCCATGCATGTTCTAGGGATAGACTTGTATGGATTGCAGTCGTGGGATTTATCTACATAATGCTTATTTTCATGCGGGATTACTAAGGGATTAGGGTCCCAATTGAAGTAAAGGGTTAGATCGCCAAGGGATTGGGATCTAACTAATTATTTCTAAAAGATGATAATTTGTCTGAGTTGTTAATTTCAATAGGTTTATGAATCAATCCAAAGTAAAATTGGGAACAATTGGTGAATGTACCCTGGCTACAGTCTTCTTCATCACTTCTTCTACAAAAACATTTTCTGCATTTACTTTAAGTCTTTTTCATAAAAACCCTAAAAACAAGTCTTTTAATTTTGAGTTACCATAGTGTGAAAACACCAATTGATTTATCTAACTTAAGAGGACTGGTTATAGTAGTAATTGTTTATCAATCCCTGTGGAGACGATACTTACTTATCACTTTATTACTTGGAACGATCGGTGCACTTGCCGAGATCGCAACAAGTTTTTGGCGCCGTTGCCGGGGATTGTGTTTACAATATTACAAATAACGTTAGATTCTTGAGATTAGATTTTTATTTTTCTTTTATCTTAATTGTGTTGTGCAGGTGTTACTAATAATTTTCTCTGAATTTTTATGCGAGGTAGACTTCCACCTAAAGACTTTGTAATAGATTCTGAAATTACAAAGACAGAAAAGCAACTAAGGAAGGCTGCTAGACAGATCATTTGGGAAGATTTGAAGCACACATCTTTACAACCAATTCAAGAAATGGCCGAAAACAACAATGTTGGTCATGGGCGAGGAGGAAATGCCAACAATCAACCTCCAAGACTGTTGAATACAATTTTGACTCCAGTATTCAACAGGGCCAATTCAAGCATAGTCAGGCCAAATGTGGAGGCTAATAATTTTGAACTCAAACCATCATTAATTTCTTTGGTGGAAAGGGTTCAATTTTCTGGAGCTGATGATGAAGATCCACATGAGTTTATGGACCGATTCTTGATGGTCTGTGATACCACCAAACACAATGGGGTATCTACAGATGCTATCAGGCTTCGGTTGTTCCCTTTCGCTGTTAAAGGAAAAGCATTAAGGTGGATCGAAAGACAACCAGCAAACAGCATTCTGACATGGGAAGATCTATCCAGTAAATTCTTTGATCATTTCTTTTCCATGGAGAAATATAATCAGCTGGTGAACGAAATAACAAACTTTCGCCAGTTGGAAGGAGAATCATTATGTGCAACTTGGAACAGATTCCAAGAATTAAACAGGAAATGTGCACATTATGAAGGAGATGATGATAGAAAAGTGGTGATATTTTTCAACGGAATCACCCCCGAAACCAGGATGATAATAAATAGTGCCGCTGGAGGCTCTATTCGGGAAAGCACATCTGAGCAAGCCATTGAGTTGATCAAAAAGCTTGCAAGAAACGAAAATGAAAGTGTGCTTGTTCCCACACAAAGAGCAATGAAAAAATCCACAGATAATGATGTGATATCATTATCTAAGAAGGTTGACAACTTGAGTGAAAAATTTGACAGATTTCAGGTATCAAAAGTTCAAACCACTCTACCGATTTGTGACCAATGTCAAGAAAGTCATGAATCCAATGAGTGCCCAAATCCATCATCCGAAGATTCACTTCAAGTGAATGGGATCTGGTACGATCAGCGTCCTCAACAACAAAATTTCCAGCGAAATCAAAATTTCCCTGGAGGTAACAACAATTTCCAACGGAGGACTCAAGGATCAGGTACGGATTTCAAAACTAGCAATAATTATACTCAATCTTCTCAGACTCAGCAAAAAGAGCCAGCCGAATGGGAGAAAGCTTTCGCTCAAATGGCTAAGGCTTCCAATGATATGGCTCAACACACCAATGCTTTCATGGAAGAAACCAGAGCCAACAATAAAAATACAAATGCTTCCATTAAAAACCTGGAGAATCAGATAGGTCAGCTGGCCAAACAATTTTCAGAAAGAATTCCAGGTACCTTCCCAAGTAACACAGTCAACAATCCAAAGGATGACTGTATGGCTGTTACAACCAGAAGTGGTAAGATACTAACAGTTCCAACAAAAACACCTGTGGAACTGGAAAAAGAGAAGGAGAAGCAAGAAAAGAAAGCAAGTGAACCAGAGATTGAGGTAATTGTAGAAAAAGAAAAAGAGCAGGTTGCAGAACAACCAGTGGTGGCAAAAGAAAAGCATGAGTTAAGCCACGAATATGTTATGTCTAAGGCACCCTATCCAGAAAGATTCAAGAAGGGAGCCTACAACAAACATTATGATAGATTCTTGGACATTTTCAAGAAACTACATATCAATATTCCTTTTGCAGAAGCCCTAGCCAATATGCCAGGGTATGCAAAATTCATGAAGGATCTCTTATCTAGGAAACAAAAATTGCAGGAATGTCAAACTGTAACACTCACTGAAGAGTGTAGTGCTTTTATCCAGCAGAAAATTCCAGATAAACTGAGTGATCCAGGAAGTTTTAATATTCCCATTGCTATTGGTGATATTGGCATTGGGAAAGCTTTATGTGATCTTGGGGCTAGCATTAATTTAATGCCCTTATCAGTCTACAAATCATTGGGGATTGAGGAATTGAAACCCACTGAGGTATCACTCCAATTGGCTGACAGATCCGTAAGGAAACCCAATGGGATCATAGAAGATATTCTTGTCAAAGTTGATAAGTTTATCTTCCCTGCAGATTTTGTGGTATTGGATATGGGAGAAGGAAGTGAGAAGCCCATGTTATTAGGAAGACCCTTTTTGGCTACAGCCCGAGCCCTAATTGATGTTGAGCAAGGGATGATTAAACTGAGAATGAACGATGAGGAAATTATCTACAATGTTTCAGAAGCTATGAAGAGACCAGCTGATAATAATGATTGTTTCCAAATTGAATCTGTTCAACATAAGAAAGAACGGCCTCAAGAGCTTGATTATGAGTTGAAGGCTCGTGATTATGTACCTTTTGAAAAAGAAGGGCTTACTGTAGAGGTTCTGAAAGAAAAAGTGGAAGACATAGAGGTTGGTGCCCCCAAAGTTGAGTTGAAGCCATTACCAGACACTTTGAAATATGTGTTTTTGGGAGATGGTGATACTTATCCGGTAATCATCAACAATGCTCTATCAGAAGGCCAAGAAAGAGATCTAGTGGAAGTTTTAAAAGCTCATAAAACCGCAATAGGATGGTCTATTGCTGATTTAAAGGGCATAAATCCTTCCTTTTGTACACATAAGATCCTCCTGGAAAATGATATCAAACCTGTGAGGCAACCACAAAGGAGATTGAACCCAACAATGAAAGAGGTGGTAAGGAAGGAAGTTGTAAAACTTCTTGATGCAGGAATGATTTACCCAATTTCTGATGCTGCATGGGTAAGTCCAGTTCAAACAGTGCCAAAGAAAGGTGGGGTCACAGTAATCACTAATGCAAAACATGAGTTGATCCCAACCAGAACTATCACGGGTTGGAGAATGTGTGTTGATTACAGGAGGTTGAACACAGCTACACGGAAGGATCATTTTCCACTACCCTTTATTGATCAAATGCTAGAAAGATTGGCGGGCCATTCTTATTATTGCTTCTTAGATGGGTATTCAGGCTACAATCAAATTCCTGTAGCTCCTGAAGACCAGGAAAAGACAGCTTTTACTTGCCCATTTGGAATCTTTGCATACAGAAGAATGCCATTCGGCCTTTGCAATGCGCCTGCCACATTCCAAAGGTGCATGCTTTCCATCTTTTCAGATATGGTGGAGAAAGGTCTAGAGGTATTTATGGATGATTTCTCTGTTTTTGGCTCTAATTTTGATTTTTGTTTGAACAATTTATCCAAAGTTTTGAAAAGATGTAATGAGACAAATCTGGTTTTAAATTGGGAAAAGTGCCATTTTATGGTAACTGAAGGTATAGTGCTGGGACACAAAATTTCTAAGGCAGGGATTGAAGTAGATAAAGCAAAATTAATGTTGATTGAACAACTTCCCATCCCTGTAAATATAAATGCTGTTAGGAGTTTTCTAGGACATGCAGGTTTTTACAGGCGATTCATCAAAGATTTCTCCAAGATTGCTAAACCATTAAGCCAACTCTTGGTGAAAGATTCAGAATTTTTATTTGATGATGCTTGTTCAAGGGCCTTCCATGTGTTAAAAGAAAAGCTTACTACAGCTCCAGTGCTTACAGCTCCCGATTGGAACCTTCCATTTGAACTCATGTGTGATGCCAGTGCGTATGCAATTGGTGCAGTCCTTGGTCAGCGTAAGGAAAAGTTATTACATGTCATTTACTATGCTAGCAAAGTGTTGAATGATGCTCAGATTAATTATGCAACAACTGAGACTGAAATGTTAGCAGTGGTTTATGCATTGGACAAATTTAGACCTTACTTGTTAGGATCTAAAATTGTTGTTTTTACTGACCATTCTGCTATTAAGTTTTTGATGACTAAGCAGGACGCAAAACCAAGGTTGTTAAGGTGGATGCTACTTTTTCAAGAATTTGATTTGGAAATTCGGGACAAAATTGGAGTGGAAAATAAAGTGGCTGATCATCTCTCTAGAATCCAGGCAAAAGAACTACAAGATAGTTCAGAAAAAGAAATCAATGACTATTTCCCTGATGAGAAGGTGATGGCAGTTTTTGTTCCTCCATGGTTCGCAGATTTTGCCAACTATAAAGTGGTAAGAGAATTGCCTCCCAACCTTACAAGGCAACAACAAAAGAAATTTCTGCGAGAGGTGAGGCGTTATTTCTGGGAGGATCCACATCTATATTTCCAATGTGCTGATGGGATCCTTCGCAGATGTGTTCCGGAGTTTGAGGTGGGCCAGATTTTATGGCATTGCCATTCTTCAAATTATGGAGGACATTTTGGGGGCAATAGAACCGCACAGAAAGTTTTGCAAAGCGGTTACTACTGGCCAACACTTTTCAAGGATGCAAGAGATTGTGTAGAAAAATGTGACAAATGTCAAAGGACAGGAAATCTCTCACGAAAGGATGAGATGCCCTTGAATAATATTTTAGAAGTGGAATTATTTGATGTTTGGGGCATTGATTTTATGGGTCCATTTCCGTCCTCTTATTCTAACCAATATATCCTTGTGGCTGTAGATTATGTATCTAAGTGGGTAGAAGCTGTTGCTCTTCCCACTAATGATGCTAAGGTAGTGGTGAATTTTCTAAGGAAGAATATTTTTACAAGGTTTGGAGTACCTCGAGCTATCATTAGTGATGGGGGTACTCACTTTTGTAACAGACAATTTGAGGGTTTGTTGGATAAATATGGAGTGAGGCACAGGATAGCCACACCATATCATCCTCAAACTAGTGGGCAAGTGGAGGTCTCTAATAGAGAGATAAAAAGAATCCTAGAAAAGACAGTGGGGATTTCTAGGAAAGATTGGGCCAAAAAGCTTGATGATGCACTTTGGGCATACAGGACTGCATTCAAAACTCCAATAGGCATGTCACCCTATCAGTTGGTATATGGCAAACCTTGCCATTTACCAGTGGAGTTAGAACACAAAGCTTTGTGGGCCACAAGGTTCTTAAATTTTGAACTATCAGGAGCCCAAAAGAAGAGAATATTGCAGCTAAATGAGCTAGATGAGTTCAGAAGAACTGCTTATGAGAGTGCACAAATTTATAAAGAAAAGACAAAGCAGTGGCATGATAGCAGGATCAAACAGAAAGAGTTTACACCTGGTCAGCATGTATTACTGGACAATTCTAGATTGAAATTGTTTCCTGGAAAACTTAAATCTCGTTGGTCTGGTCCCTTTGTAGTGAAGAATGTATTTCCATATGGCACCATTGAAATCTCTCCCCTGAATGATGAGAGATCTTTTAAAGTAAATGGAAATCGGCTAAAAATTTACTTTGGGGAACCAGTGAATAGAGAGATAACTTCTGTCTCTTTGACTTCACCAGATTAAACATGGTTCCAGTCAGGCTCGTGACATTAAACAAGCGCTTACTGGAGGCAACCAGTGATCTCATTATTTCATCTTTTGTTTAAAAAAAAAAAAAAAAAAAAAATGTCCGCGCTGAGAGCGCGAGTACCGCGCCATCAGCGCGAGAGAAGCGGAAAAGGCAGTGGGTACCGCGCTGAGGGCGCGAGATCCGCGCCATCAGCGCGGGAATGCTAAATTTGGCAGAAGGAACCGCGCTCACAGCGCGGGGATGGCGCTGTGAGCGCGGGAGGCGCGGACAGTTTTTAAAAAGGGGGAAACCCTAAGTTTCCCCCATTTTTTCCTCCTCCTTTCTCTCTCTCCCTCACTCAGCCGCCGCCACCTTCCCCCATTTCCTCTTCTTCTTCTCCTCCTTTCTCCTCTTCCTTTCCTCTTCATCATATCCCTCTCCCACATACACTTCCTTCCTCCACACTATCTTCTCCTCTCCCCACCATTGTAGGATTAAGGTTAAGTTTTTCATTCAGGATTCATCACTCCGTGGTACATTCACTTCTTTAAAATGGCAGGAGACAAGGTAAGAGTGCATTATTTTGTTTTGTTCAAATTGCAATGTTGTTGTTGCTGCTATGATGTTGGATGAATGCATGGTCCATGTTTGATAGAATGTTTAAGCCACAAATGTTCGTCTCTCTTCAAAATGCATGCTAGGATGAAATAGATGCTGGTCCCCATATGTGAAAACGGATGAAATGCATGCTCCATAATATGATTGTACGTATGTCAGTGTTGAAATTCCATTTTTCATATTCATACTATGATTATCATTACTGGCATGGCGGTTTGAATGATTAATGGTATGTAAGATAATGGCATGATTAGGGCTGCATACAATGTTGAACTATGGTTTGCATAAGATAAATCTGGGAATTGTCATTGCATGTCTAATATTCTGGTGTCCATATTTGTATGCTATCCGTGGTGGAACTTTTCTGAATGCAGGAAAAAAGGGCCGCTAAAAAAACCCCAGGTGCAGCTGGCACCAAAAGGCAAAGAGCCCCTGCTCTGATTGATTTTGACGAACACCGGTTTCTTTCTCCAGCAGCCCAAGACCGGTACCACAACTGGTTTTTGAAAAAGAAGATTATACCAGAACGAAGAATCAGCAGTTTTCTGGCGGATGACTGTCCAGTCGTCCTGACAATTGAAAGAAGGAAATGGCAAAAATTGATCCAACTTCCACAGACAAGCTGCAGCACCATATTGCGAGAGTTCTGTGCCAATGCTGATAAGGACACAGTAGACAGGACAAGAAAGACCTGGGTCAGGGGGAAGGAAGTTTCTTTTACTGCCTTCCAAATTGAGAGGTTGCTGAACACCTCATGGGAAGCAACCCAATCCTGCTTTTTCACTGACACATTCCACAGGATGCAGCCGGTTGACGGGTTATATAGAGAAGAAATGCCAGCTTTGGCTACCACTATCCGGGAAGGAATCGCTCAACCCAAAGCTGCATGGAAGCCCAAGCAAGGCCAGCCAGCCGTGCCAGAAAAATTGGATAGGCTTGATCTCAATGAAGAGGCAATCTTCTGGCACTCATTCATCAACTCAACCATCATGGCTTCTACAAATCTCAGTGATGTCAATGTAGAAAGGGCAGTACTGCTGTATACTCTGCTGGGAAATCACAACCTCCATATTGGGGCTATTCTGTCTGATAGGATAGCTCACATGATTACTCATGGTCGGTTAGACTTTAGTCTGGCTCATTGCTCTCTCATTGAGCAGCTATGCATCAAGGCAGGAGTAGAGATCCCAGATGATGAGCCCAGGGATGTCAAGACCAAAGCGGAATTAACACAGCGTGTGTATAATGACATGCAGAAGGAGTCCCGAAGACAAGCAATCTGGAAAGCATCTGGCGGTGCTGTTCCACCACCTGTCCCAGTATCCGCACCATCCACATCTACTGATTCTGAGATGCTCCAACAGTTGCTGGTTCAGAACAACTATATGATGAGCATGTTGGAGCGACTATGCTTGGATAGGGGAATTGACACGGCTGGTTTAATGGGTCAAGTTCCCCCTGCTACACAAGCAGGTCCATCTATGCCTTCCAACACTGCAGATGATGACATTCTGGGTGATTTTGCAGATGATGAATTTATGGATGACTTTTGATCTTGTTCCTCCACTCCCATTTACTGCATTTTGTTTTAAATTTCTTGGAACAATTTAGTTTTACATTTTGTTTTTAAGGTTGAACAAAGTTAAGGTTGATGGCACTTTATATTGGGTTATATTTTCTTGCATATTATGCTTTGGATATTAACAACTATGTGTGTCCTACATCTGGCAGCTTAAGCTATGTCTTAGATTAGTTTGTTGCTGAGGACAGCAACATTCAAATCTGGGAATTATGGCATACATGCTGCATGCAAGATTGCAAGATTGATGAATATGGTGGAACTACACCATGAAAAAAAGAAGTCTTGTATTGAAAAGGAAATTCTCAGGTTCAATTATGCTTGATTAAATTCTGGATATACAAATTGCTAGCATGATATTGTATAGCCAAATTTTGTCAACTAGTATGTCTGAATTGCTAAGCTTGAATGGTTAATAAATGCCTAAATGATTAGTTTGGAAATCTAGTTTAACATCATAGCTAGTGAGTTTTTGGGCCCAAACACTGAATTTATTTTGAGAGATATCACTGTGATAGCATTCTAGAACTTGCTTTGTTTCTCTGAAATACATGCATAGATTGAAATGATAAAGGCAGAATTTTATTTTGTAGCCACGGCCAAATAAATCACCTATGTGAATTCTTCCAGTATTAACCCTTTGGGCCTGAACCTTTTTGTTCATAAACTCCTGTTGATTAGACATATTCTTATTGTCTTACCTTAAAAGAGATTGAATCCCTGATGTGTAGGAAAGAAATTAAGGTAAGCTCCACAGAGGTCAAGATAAAGAAGGTGACTGAATTGTGTCTTTAAAAAGGAAAAGAAAAAGGTGAATATAAGGAAATATGGCGGAAGGAATTAAATTCCCGAAATTCTGTGGGAACATTAGTGGAGCAAAACAAATGAGTTGAATGTGTTAAAAATGAAAAACTATCAAATTTTCAATCTCATTGTTACTTGAGCTACTATCCAAAAAATTCCACCCTTTAGCCTGGCCAAGTTACAACCTGTGATGTCCTTTTGATCAATTTTGCATGTATTAATGTTCCTCATCTTTAGGTACTTGAGAATATGAGCAAGTTTTATGATAATGTTGTTACAGTGATAGCTGGAGTAATTGTCATTCCCCCAAACACTTGAGTATTGAGCGTTATTTGATTATCTGGGTGAGGGATGTGCAAATTAGATTCTAATCTTTTCATGAAAGGCATTATTAAAAATTCTTCACATTGATTCAAGCATACTTAGTAAGATGATCTGTTGGCTGTACAGTGTTATGTTGGATTAATCTGTTTCCTGGATTTAGTCTTATACATTGCTAGGGACAGCAAAGTTCAAATCTGGGAATTATTTGATATGCGGTCAGCATATAGGAAATTACAAGGCAAAAAGAGGAAGAAAATGACTCAATCAATGCAAGAAAAGCAGAGAAAAAGAGTAAAAATATCCAAAGTCTGAATATCAAGGAAGATAAACAAAAGGAGGCAAAAACATATCAAAAAGACCTAGGTTCCCGCGCTCTCAGCGCGGGAGTGGCGCTGAGAGCGCGAGAAAGGAAAAATTGGCAGAAGGAACCGCGCTCACAGCGCGGGAGTGGCGCTGTGAGCGCGGGAGGTGAAAAAGTGGCAGAAACTCCCACGCCCTGAGCGCGGGAGTGGCGCTCTGAGCGTGGGAGGCGCGAAAGTGAGAAGATTCAAAAGTGCAAATTAGGTCAGAATCTCTCTTATAAAAGGAGACTCAACCTCTGAAGAGACACATCTCAGAATACACATCACAAGACCTAGAGGAGGCGTTCTTCGTGTTCATCACTCTGTTCTTGTATTCTTCTTTATTTTCTTTTCAGTTTATGTTGAAATCAGATCAGCGATCATGATGTTGATTGGCTAGATCTATTTCTGTAGTCAGGGGCATGATCCCTTTGTAAACAATTGCTACAAGGATTGAATCATTCTATGTATTGAATTAACATATTTCATCTTTTATCTTGAGCGTATTGATATTATTTCTGTTAGATCTGATCAACCTAATAGGGAATAATATTCTGGGGATCAGGATTCACAATAGGGATGTTGGAATACTGATCCTGAAAGGAGATAAAGATGACTCTCCATGCATGTTCTAGGGATAGACTTGTATGGATTGCAGTCGTGGGATTTATCTACATAATGCTTATTTTCATGCGGGATTACTAAGGGATTAGGGTTCCAATTGAAGTAAAGGGTTAGATCGCCAAGGGATTGGGATCTAACTAATTATTTCTAAAAGATGATAATTTGTCTGAGTTGTTAATTTCAATAGGTATTATGAATCAATCCGAAGTAAAATTGGGAACAATTGGTGAATGTACCCTGGCTACAGTCTTCTTCATCACTTCTTCTACAAAAACATTTTCTGCATTTACTTTAAGTCTTTTTCATAAAAACCCTAAAAACAAGTCTTTTAATTTTGAATTACCATTATGTGAAAACACCAATTGATTTATCTAACTTAAGAGGACTGGTTATAGTAGTAATTGTTTATCAATCCCTGTGGAGACGATACTTACTTATCACTTTATTACTTGGAACGATCGGTGCACTTGCCGAGATCGCAACAAGCAATGTAAGGATCAAATCTTGGTTTTGATTGTCCTTGTTCTCTTTCCTTTATAATTCTGTGTTTCGCTGCTGAATCCTGCTTGCTCAGTGTCAAACCAACATTTCATATAGCTTGTTGGCTTCTTTGAGCATAACATGTGTCACCAAGGTACTTGGGATCTATGTAGCACCGATACAGGCACGGGACACGTGACACGATACGACACGACACTCCGACACGTTAATTCTAAAAAATATTTGATTTCGACACGTTAGGACACGTTTTGATATTAAATAATATTTTAATTTATATAATGTATATTATATTTAATATTCAGTAATTTAACAAAAAATGAATCTAAACTTATAATATTCACAAATTTTGCAAAAAAACATAAGATATCTCAAATATTTGTATTAAACTCAATAAAATAGTAATCGTAATCTAACGAATCTAATTGTTGGAACTAAAAACTAAACGCAACGCAACCTTTAAAGTTTTTTTTGAATTTCTATAATGCGTATTGGAGTGTCGGGGAGTGTCGGAGTGTCCGAGAGTGTCGGAAAGTGTCGGACACGACACGTCATGATTTTTGAAGTGTCGGTGCTTCATAGCTTGGGATACAATAATGTTAATTTTGGATTACCATCATAAAGATTATTTTTCCAGGGTGTCACATTAGTATGAGACTTTGATTTCTAGTTAACTAATTTAAAATGGATAGCGACACCTTTAGTTTGTAGGTTTGCTGTTTCCGGACAAGGATTCAAGCCATTTATTTGGTGGCGGTTCTCCAAGTGAACTTCAATGTCTAGATGTTCCACTATCATATCTTGATTTGAAAACTAACAATAGTGCTCATCAAGTGTCTTCCTTTACATGCTTTAGTTTTGTAAGAATGTGCTTGTTGAATGTTTTATTAGCTTCAAGGCTATGTGCCTTAATAGTTGATCTCATTAAATACTTACGATGTCTCCAAATCCCCATTGTAATTATATCTTAATTATTTCAGATATGCTACTTCAGTAGTGCCAATTAGGGCCATGTTTGCAATGACTCTTTGGCTGGGAAATACTGCCCACCTATATATTTCTGTTGCATTTGCACAAATGCTGAAGGCAATCAGTAAGTTGTAGTGTTCAGTTAGGTATCCTCATCCATTTATGTTATCTACCAAATGAAAGTATAATTGCTAAATGTGTATGTTAAGACATTTAAAGCAATCAGATCCATCGATTGATCAACTTGGTAGTTGTACAGTGTATGGTGATTGTGTATTTATACCTTCCTCCAATATGGCAACTAATTGCATAATCGCTCTGGTTCTTCAAATCTCAATTACAGTGCTTGTAGCTATTTTTGTGCTTGGAGTAGCTGCTGGACTTGAGGTAATGAGCTGCAGAATGCTTTTAATCATGTCGCTGATTAGTTTTGGTGTTCTAGTAGCTTCTTATGGAGAGATAAATATAAACTGGATTGGAGTAGTTTACCAAATGGGAGGTGTCGTTGGTGAAGCTCTAAGACTTATCTTCATGGAGATTTTTGTTAAGAAGAAAGGTCTTAAGTTGAGTCCTGTGTCGGTGATGTATTATGTTAGTCCCTGCAGGCAAGTGTTTCTTTTCATAAATTTACCTACTGTTATGCAAGTTTTTAAATAATTTTCGTGTACTGTAAATTAATGTCTGAAAACAATTTTGGATTCTTCTGCAGTGCACTTTGTTTATTCGTTCAGTGGATATTTCTAGAGAAACCAAGGATGGAAGAACATGGACTATGGAACTTCCCACCTGTTTTGCTTATCCTCAACTGTCTTTGTACTTTTGCTCTGAACTTATCAGTTTTCCTTGTGATTTCACATACAAGTGCTTTAACCATTCGTGTTGCTGGAGTTGTCAAGGATTGGGTGGTTGTCTTACTGTCAGCTGTTCTGTTTGCTGATACAAAGGTAACAATCATCAATTTGTTTGGTTATGGAATTGGTAAGTATTTGAATTGAACATGTTCTAAATTTTCCTTTCTCATTTGATATAAAGCTGGGAAATTTTCATTTCTTGCGAATGCCAGTGTACTTCTACATATATTCCACAGTCCAGATGCTTCTGAGCATGACGAATCTTCCAAAAGACAACAGTCTCAGCCTTTAACAAGTAGATAGTAGCAGTCTTTGAGTTACTTAAGGTATGTAGATAATGCATATGAATATGTCATTTTTCTTCCCATAATTTTGCTTCCTCTTGTAGAGTATTTGATAGGGAAAGGAAGTAGTTAGTTAGAATTGTTATGTTTGGGTGGTTAAAGTGGTCAGAGGAAGGGAATTAGAATAAATAAGAGAAGAGGGTAGAAGGGGGGGCCATTCTGATTTGTTGGCATTTGGGAACTGACAGAAAGGTAAATCCTTTGTGAAGGGGAAACCCTTGGAAGGAAAATTTCTCCATAGCTCTATGTTTTGTAATTCAATAAACACTACAAAAGTATTCTTTTCCTTTTTCTTTCTCTGTTTTTCTTGTCTCTACCCAGAATCTATTTCTGGTTTCCTAACAATATATTTTTTATTTGTTCTAGTCGTCTTTGCTTCATTCAGAAGTTGATGAAAACCTATAGTAGATAACAACACAGTTCTCACAATGTAGCGAGAGGACATCAAATGTTTATGTAGTAGATAGAAGTATAAGCAAGGATCATGGGGTTTCTTCAATCTTATAAGCAATTTCAACTGATTATAGATCGGGGAAAGCAATGTGCTGATCAAATGTAGTATGTGCAGATGAAATATACAAACTTTATCCACATTCAAATAGAGGTGCTTGGCCATGGCATTTAATTTTTGAGGAATATGAAGTCATTGACAATGATAATTTGTTTGAAGCAATTACCAGTTCCATTCTTAGTGGATTACTATTTTTAGTTGAAAGATCAGGATTAAAAGCCCAGGAATCCAGCATTTAGTATAATTGGACCATGGGTTGGTAGCCAGCCAGGGGTTTATACTTTATACTGTATTTTGTTACACAGATTAAACCTTGTAGAATTATTTTGTTTATTTAAAATGTATTTTAATAGTATTCGGTATTCTGAGACAGATTGGTTCAGTGTAGGGAATCTTTGCACAAGTGTAATCTTTTCGATCTGGCTGCTTTGATTGTATTTTTATTTCGTTGGTTCTTACAAGTCCATCATATAGTTATTGGGGAAGACAAAGTGATTAGGTGTTTGCTCAAAAGAACCGAATGTTTCATCTTATATGTCGTGTATTTGAAGCATAGCTGTATTTTGGTATCACTGTTTGACCTTTTTAGGCCTATATATTTTACCGATTATAACTCCTAATAACATGCTAGTATTGTATTCTAAGTATAGCATGGAATAGGCAATTTTACAGTTTTTTAAAGTATATTAACAAGGTTATTAATTTTCAATATACATATTTAGACTTAAGTAGGGGTGGACCCCCCAAAATTTAAAGAATTTTTTTATATATATACATAAAATAAAATTTGAGTAATATTATTAAATTATTTGTTTTAAAAATTTTATAATATAAAATTTCTCTCCATATCACATAACACTCAAAAAAAATTTAATATTCCTATTCCTCTCCAAATTTTATTGTGATTGATACATTAGTTTTGATTGTGCCACATGGCACCTAGTTCGCTTGGACCTTTAGCGAACTTGGTATGTCAGACACGTGGCACACCTACATGTGGCAGCGAACTTCTCCAATGTGTCAGCATTTATTGCATCATAGTTCGCTACTGGGAGTAGCGAACTTGTGTTCCACCAGAAACGTGCCACGTCAGCAAACCAAGTTCGCTGGGCACTGTAGTGAACTTGCCCGCGTGACAAATTGGGAAATAACACTGTTCGCGTGACATTTAGGTAAAAAAGTCAATAAACAGTGGCATTTTGGTCACTGTTCCAAACATTTACGTCCACTTTTATATTATATATTATCTATAAATGTGTATTTAAATATGATGATCAATAATTTTTTTATTGTATTTATAAATTACATAATATACAAATGTTTTGTGTTTTTTATATGAGAAATTATACTCTTATGTTACATGAGATTCATCTCTCATGTTACACTCACATAAAAAGACGTGTCAAGTTTATTTATCTCATAACATAAGATAACTCTTCTCATACTACATGAGAGAAGTAAAACCCTTTTTATATTGGTTTCAAGTTTCCATATTATAAGATAAAATTATCTTCTAAACTCTAAAGTATGCTAGATCCATATGGGGCTATATAAGAAAAGGAGCGAGAAAGGGAAAAAAAGAATTCCACATATATTTATGTGTGTATAGGAGATAATTTTATCTCCTACAAAATGACAAACTTTAATTTATTTTTATATATAATAAAAAGAACTATTTGTTATAACAAAATACAAAATTTGGAAAATAATGTAGTAAGTGAGTGCTTAGGTGAGTACTTGTAAATTTTAATTTGACTGCTCTTAAGTTTACAAAATTAATTTTAGTTAATTTAAATTGAAGTGTCTTTTATCTTAAAAGTAAATTTATAATAAAACTTAATATAAAATTATCAACGTAATGCAAAAAGTTATATTATTATTTTTATTTTTAGTTACTTTTAAAAGTAAATTTTAACTAAGTAAAAGCAAACATAATTTTTTATGTAAAATCACACTTTTATATACTAAACAAGAGTTCAATGAATAAAAATGTAAATCCAATTATTGAATAGCTAAATTGAGATACATGGTATAGTTAGAAATTGAAACGTTAGTCTTATTATTGTCAAGTATGCTTCGTTTGGATAAGTATCAATTTCTCTAGAAGTCTAGACATATTTCCGGTGGTTAGATTGAAAAAGAGAAAGTGATAACGAATTATACATATTTTGTCCAACAGAAATAAAGGAAGAGGGAAATTCTTCTACCATATTAGGCTAGATTATATATATATATATATATATATATATATATATATATATATATATATATATATATATATATATATATATATATATAGTGTAACATCCCGTCTATTTACGAACCTATTAAAATTGCAATGAGGAATGGGGTAGAATATGTATATGCGGATTATATATCTATATGTTGCTCTAGAACGGAATTAAAATTTAATTTAGGGATTTATTGGTATTACCATGGAAGACAAGTACCTATTTTATGCATGTGAAATTTTAGTTATAGGAATAAATTAATAGGGAGCATTCTGTTATTTAGAATTATAGGAGTACTCATTTAAAAGTATGCCATTAATTTTAAGTAAGGAGTAAACCCTTAGTAAATAATTAGAGGTACATAAAAATAATGAAGGTTTGGATTAATTCCTAAATAAGAAAACAATTGGACCTATGTCTTGAACCCATTTTCTATTTTGGACTTGGGCCCAAGAACCCATGACTTTAAGCAACCCAAAATTCCCTTCATCTTAACCCTTCCTTCTTGCGTTTTTTGGCTGTACACAGTTCCTACATTGTGTGTTTAATGTCCAAATAAAACTCAGCTTGTACTTACACATCATGACCGCCACTTTGCATCAACCGTGGGACCCTTGAGTGTGTTTCCTTTCATATGTATCCACCCTAGGCTCTTCCTTCACATGACTCCTTATCTCTTCATGCGCATGGTGCATTGGGAAGAGGGAACTTTTGTTGCTTGCACTCTTGTACAAAGCGCTGCCTCCTTGCAGCATGTGAAAGGAAAAAGTTGCTGCATGTTTGACCAAAGCCACCCTCATCTATCACCATCAAACCCCTCCAGCCCTTGTGCGCATAGGGCATGGCAAATCCTGATATTTTGCAGACACTTTGCAGCCACACAGATCAATCATCCTCTGATTCTGACTTTTGCAGCCCCACACAGATCATGCATGCACTGAATTCTGATATCTTTGCAGCCCTCAGATCACGTCTTTGCTTGTCAACCAATTCAGCCATCACTTCCCTTGTAGCATGCGCTGCCTTGGGCAGAAAGAAAGGGCTGATGTTTGTCACTTTTGATGACTTAGTTCAGCAATATTTTACACGCATCCTAGAGGCATTTGTGGTCGGTATGCATGCCTCTTGATTGGAGCAGAAAACCCTCCCCATTCTTCTCTTTGCGCGCTCCAAAGAGAGGAGACTCAAGCCAACTTTCTGACTTGTGTTATGCTTTTATTAAGTCTTCCAAGTTTCCTTTCTCTTACTTTCCCTTGTGCAGAGTGTATAGTCATTATAGACTCAGATTTCAACTTGCCTAACCAAACTAACTCCTCCCCTCATTCCCTTAGTCGTGAGTGATTGATTGAGAAGACAAGTCAGAAGTGGTATTCCTCCTTTTCCCCTGAACTATGGACATCATTGAGAGAAACCAACTACTCCAAACACACTCTTATCCTTCTTTGACCGTGAGCAGTCTTAGGAGGGACCTTAAGGAAACTCTAGTCATTCTCCTTAGTTCTCAGCCTCGAACTCTTATGCAGGGCATAAGACACCTAACCTCATCTCTCCTTTTCACCTCCCTTGGCTATAAGTAACCATAAGAAGAAGAACAAGATATTGAAACTCATCTCTCTATTCCTTTCAAACCTTCAAACCCTTAAGAACATAGCAAGACACTTAAGCATATTTTTTTCCCTACTCTGATTCGACCTTGTGGCAGCTAGCAAGTAGTTTTAGAAAACAAGCTTACATTCCTTTCTCTCATCCTATGTTCGGTCAAAGACTTATCTTGAAGAGCTTGGGACCAAACCCAACATCATTTTCTGCTCCCTTGTGCGCTGTCTAGGAGTGAAGAGCAAAACTTATGGCTGTCCCTTTTTGCTCGGTTGGAATTCTGAGTGTGTAGACAAGAAGGTAAGCTCAAAGCTCTTGTATTCTTCTCTTCTTCCTTGATTGGTTTGTGGCTGTATCCATGTTGTATAAGTTCTGGTTTTTGTTTGGCTTTTCTTTCCACCTTGTCGGTCTGCTTAGCTGTGGTAGACAATCAGTTTTGTCCCCTTAATTATTGCTGCTCAGCCACGCAAGTGTGGGGGGCATAGCATTCGCACATAGTGTTACTAGACAAAGAAGACTTGGAAAAAATTATGCACTCATGCACCTGCACCTTGTCCCTCGAAAGGAAGTTAGTGGACACCTTGTCCTTATTTCTTCTAGTGCACCTTAAAGTCAAAAGTTGCCTTGTGAACATAAATCTTTATGCTTCCTTGTTGAGATGCAAACGGATTAGGTGAGGAAAGGTGGGAACCTAGGATTTTGTCATTGATAGCTAGTGAAAGATAATTTGTATAGAGGAGGCAGGCTGTGTGGTATCTACTTAAACCATGTAGATATGAGTAGTTAAATGAGAAAGTAGGTAAGAAGTCAGAAAATTAGTTGGTAGGAAAACCGAAGATGATATGTTAATATGTTAATAATTGATGTGAGTAGGATTTTGGGTAAAGGGAATATTTTAAGCCCTTATAACCGAGGCTGTGTGTGTGTGTTGGGGACCTGGAAAACTCTTAATGGTTAACCTTTAGTAGAATGAATTATGTAAACACCACTCTAGTCATGTTGCTATAATGTGTGAGACTTTGGGAAATTAATTGCTGTCTGTGGGTGGTATGCATCATGGGTGGTCTTTAAATTGTTAACTTGGTTATTAACTTGGTTATTTAGATTGTTAAATGTGTGGCACTCAATTTAGTGGGCAGGACCGAATTGGTTTATAAGTATGCAGCCTTGAAGATTTTTGTTTGTTAGCAATGGTTGGAATAAAAAGTTATGCAGTGAACTATTAACCTTGAATGCTTGCTAAATCAAATAAAATACAAGAATGGGAATCATGGAAATGACTTGGATTAATATGGAACCTATTCTGACTTGTCACATATATATATATTTAGGTGCACGTAGCTCCTATAGAGTGAGCTGAACTTTGGTGCTGTTGCTTATTGCATGGACACGAGGTAAGTGTCAGGCGATATTACCTAATGTGACTATTGACTACTGGTATAAAGTTGTGACATGATGCTCCATACTCCGTAAAAGTATTATGTTCCTTATGATGAAAGAAAACTGCCAAGAATGTGCCGTGATGGCTATATGATTATGAGGTAAAGTTGTTATGTGGCAGCATAACGTATATGACAAGTATATAAGCATGCACCTTGCATCATACCGCATTTATTTTTACGCTTTGTGTGTGAAAGCATAGCATGGCATGCATGTACCAAGATCATATAAGCCTTGCATTTTAGAATAGTTATGTACAGGACCATGTGTTTGAGCAAGCATCATATAGGCATCCCTAAGGTACCAGGGTATGGGACACTTGGCATCAGTCCGCATAGGCCCACAGTTGGAATCCACCGAGCTCAGGTGCCATGTATTTGATGTCCACTGTGAAGTGCGCGCACGACGGTGCTAAAAGCGCAAAAGGAAAGGCGTTATATACGCAATATATATATATGATGAAAAGGAAAAAGGAAAAGGAACAAGGATATGTTGAAGTGACTGTTTATGATTTTGTGCCTAGTTAATACTGTTATATTATTGGTTTTGTTGCCACACTACTGGGATTATTCTCACCCCTTTGGGGCTGCTATTTTCCTAAATGGCAGGAGGACGTAAAAGCATTTGAAGGAGTGATGTTTGCTGTTGCTTGCTGATGCATGGACTTTCACTGTTACTGTTTGATTGATTGGATGACTGTAATGCTTAATATTTTGGTACTCTTGGATGACTGTAGACTTTATCATCTCTATTTTACCTTGAACTTTTATAAACAGCGGCTGTTTTGGAAAAAAAATCAGAAAAACGTTTTGCGAAGAGAATTTTGAACGTTTAACTAAGTGCTGAATTTTTACCAGTTTTACAATCACTTTACGTGTCATGTTTCAAGGGGCAAACGAACTCCGATTTACTATTATTTTATATGCACGCGAAGCCCCGGGAATGTACTTTCAAACTGTGCAGGTTTCATTTTTATACGAAATCTGTACGAATTTTTGTAAGCTTCGCCATACAGCCTGTTTTCCAGAAAACGGACAGGATTCACAAGCGTTTTACGTGTCCCGTTCCGTGGGGCTATTCACCTCCGAATCGTGCATAATTTATATGTATGCGATGCCCCGGATGTCTAGTTTTTCAGAAGCTTGGAATATTTTTTTTCGCATCTGAATTCGAGTTTATACGGATTTTATAAGACAGCAAGGTTTTCTGAAAAGTATAGAAAATTCAGCAAAGGGTTTTATAATTGAAATTTCCTATGATTGGTAATGATTTCATTTTTTTCCAAATGGTTTTTATAAGAATCAAATCTGGACTTTTTTTTAAGTTTCAAATTAAATAATATTTGATAAAGTTTTACAATTAAAGAGTTCCATACCGCTGCAACTCTAATACGATTTAGCAAACAACCCTCTTGGATGCATACAAGAGTGGGTGTTACATATAGGATCCATTGACACCGGTGTCAAACTTTGAAATTTGACATCAAATTCTAACCGTTGATTTTCGCCAATCTAACGGTTATAATTTATTGAAAATTAATAACATTTATTGTGTCACATTTATTAATTCCCAATAAATTTTAACCGTTAGATTGACGGAAATCAACGGTGATTAAATTGGTTGTAAGAGTTATAAACTTTTTTGGTGGTAAGTGGATACTTCCCCCATATATATATATATATGAAAAACATCTATCCTTTTAAAGGATATAAATTTATATCATTTTAGATCCTAACCGTTGATGGACGGAAATCAACGGTTAGGATCTAAAATTATACAAGCTTATATCCTTTAAAATGATAGATGTTATTCCTATATATATATATATATATATATATATATATATATATATATAAAATTTCTCAAGCTGCTTGAGATAAATTCATTTCCGGCCACCCAAAACTACGTCGTTTTGATTATTTATTTCCTTATATTTATTGATTCACCTTTGAATGGTTATGATTCTCCTCTTCTCTTTCTTCCTTTATCACCATTGATCCATCTTTGTACGATTATGATTTAATAGCCGGAGATAACTTTATCTCCGGCAGCTTGAGAAATGATAAGCTCATATATATATATATATATATATATATATATATATATATATATATATCACTACAAGAAAAATGACTTTTAGCCATGACAAAAACCGTGGCAAACTATTATGAAAACCGTGGCTAAATGACCTATCCACAGTTTGTACAACCGTGGCTAAAGGTGGCGTTGCATTATTTTAACCACGGTATTTCTTTCAGTTAGCCACAGTCGAAATGAGTGTGGTAACATTTATTTAGCCACTGTTTCTCTTTGTTAGCTACGTTAAATTCATGGCTAAGCTATTTTGATCACAATAACCAAAATTTTTAATGGCCACAGTAATAACCGTGGCTAATTATAAGAATTTTTTTTAAAAAAAAATTTAAAAAATTTAAAAAATCTCCAAATCTTATAAAATACAAATAATATCCAAGCAGTGTTGTAGACGAATATATTTCAACTACGTATAATTTAGTTTGATTCTAATGCAAAGAAAATTCATGGAAGTACATAATAAAGACTCCCACAATCTCGGGCAAATCAGAGCACAATTTTACCTGTCCATGGAGTCCCCAACCAAAAGTAAACAAAGCTCCAGCATCTGTCAGTTCAACAGGTAGATATTCCAATATCAGTATACAAGAAATTAATCGTAGATAAAATAGAAGAGATTTTGGAAACAAAATGAACTACTAAGCAAGTTGCTCAGTTTTCAATATTATAACCATTCAACTCCTAATCTAGTATCCAGAGAGGCAACACCCGTTACAGATATTTTCACAAATTTATGAACCTTTTGTTATGATATTATTTCTCTTCTCCTCTTTAAATCATACAATTCATGGACTGACCAATCCATCCATTGCAAAACTAATTTCTCTTTCTAAACACCTTTGGCTTTAAGCACCAAACTTAACACCAGCAAGGTAAATTGAAGCATTATGAACAAAGCATATGGATACTCTAATTTTTAGGTTCTCCAAAGTAACCAAAATGAATGCTATCCGGTTCAGTTACTGATTAGACCAAGTGACAAACGCTTATGTACCTATAATTACTGCACTGTGTTGACCTCCACAAGCAATTCCCTTTACATAACTTCCAGAAACACTAAAATTCTGTCGCTCCAAGCTTCCTTGAGCCAATGTTATAGATCTATCTTTATCATAAGAAGATGAATCAATACAATGAACAAGATGAGGGGAGGAAACCATACGTATTCTGGAACCCAAACCAAGCTGCCCTTCACCTCCATAGCCCCAACTCCACACCTGACTTTTCTTGTATCAACCAAAATGTTATATAAAAATGTTGTATCAACCAACAAAACATGCCACAATTATTGGATAATTAAAATTTCTTTCATTATTAAACAAAGGTATAAAACTATGCTTCAAACCCTAGATCCACGCACCATCACTAATCTTGATGAGAATGAGACTGTAGCATATCATCACATACCGAAGCTGAATGTGTTTTGTTTGGGAAAAGGGGTTAGAAAAACAAGGAAAGGGGACCAAGGTCTATTTCAAAATAAAGAGGGCAGAGAAGCTAAAAGGAATGGGTATAAGGCCAGCTTCTCAAGCTGGAGAGGTGTTTTCATTTTTAATATACTCAAAACATTACCCCTCCCCCAAGAAAAGAAGTGTAGCTAACAGTACACCACCTTCCAATTAACTGAAAGGGCAGCTTGAATAAATTCACTTCCATAAGAAGATGTATTAACAGCTTCCTTGATCTTTTTTGACTCATCTTCAGATTGACAAAAATGAAGTGATGAAATCTACAAATCCAAGTGATGCTTTCAATAGTTCAGCACCTCCTGTTTCCTGACTATAGTAAAATAAAAATCAATTTGAGTCATTTAACTTGTCATTAAAAAATAAACTATATGAGAAGAAAACATGCATACATTAGAAGTCTACGTAATTAGCACTTGAAGTAGTGTCAGTAGGCAAAGAAAACAGATGCAAAATAATGAAACACATCTTTAGAAAAGGTAAAAGGAAAGATAAGGAGGTCTCTAAACGGAATGTATGCAATATGAGCTCGAGATACTGATAAAACATGGTAGTGAATATGATAATGCTTGGCTTTGTCAAGCAAAGTGAATATTTTCAGCATTGGATTGAGTAATATTCCTACAGTGGTAACTTGCAAGAAGAGGGTTAAAATATAACACATACATTCTGATCAAAATGATACCTTCCAATGGGGTGAGTAGTACCCTTTTGTGTAAACACCTATATAGGATTGTGGGTCATGGTTTCAGATTCTCTCTCTCACAAACGCACTCTCTTAATTGTTTAAGAAATTATTGCTTAATAATCAGCGATGATTGCTTTCCAAGATAGCTAGCTAGATATGGGGTGAGCTTTTTCCATGTGTAATCGTTTACAAGTTCAGATCTTAAGAAGAATAGGTGCAAATCATTAGGACATTCCATTGAACACCTAAATTGCAAGAGAAATAAAGGATAAGAAATTTACCTGAAATGGTATAGGTTGTGGATTTTCAATTCCAAAGACTTTCAAATCAAAAGATCACTTGAAGGTGCAGAGAGATTTTCCTAATTTTCACATATTTCAAATTCAGCAAACAAAAAAGGAATTATAAAGAAGAGTATGAAATCAAGTACATCACGGAAAATTGCCAATTCACATGAAGTAGAATTTCAATGAGGCTAATGATTATGATAAGATATGTATATGTTTTGTTTCACTCTCTGATATTCTGATAAGACATCAGGAAGTAGAGACTAGAGATAATAAAAATCCAAATCCACCGAGAAATTTAACAAATCAAAAGCCGCATTAAATCTGAAGTAAATAAATAGATAGGACAGAAAAGCAAAGAAGATGCTAACAGAACTCTTAATTGTCTAAATGAGATACTGATAAAAGAATCACTAAGACAGTAAGATAAAATCTTAGCAGAAGAAGAAACATACATCTTCATGGTCGTCGTCGTCATCAGAAATATCATCATCTTCAAGCACCAAAGCCTCATCAATCTTTACAGGAGATATATCCAATTCTTCGTCCTACACGACAAAAGCAATGGAAAATAATGTCAAAGGATAGAAAAGACT
Source organism: Gastrolobium villosum (assembly GCA_032173675.1). Taxonomy (NCBI): domain Eukaryota; kingdom Viridiplantae; phylum Streptophyta; class Magnoliopsida; order Fabales; family Fabaceae; genus Gastrolobium; species Gastrolobium villosum. The sequence goes on along the minus strand of JAVKPL010014981.1, from coordinate 48,366 downwards.
TAAACAGAAAAAGCCACAGCTCATAATATGACATTAAAGTTGACACATCAAATAAAAACATCATTTTAATCCAAACCAGTAAAAGCCACCATCTATTAAAGGCATCAACTAAACTTTGGCACAAAAATATAAAAAACTCAATCATGGAAAAAAGTTAACAACTCAGCAAAATGCTCAAAAGAGGGCTTAGGGTAGATATATAAGAAACTGGATGCATATGAGTTAGGTGATTATAACTAACAGCCATTTATAAAACAAAATTGCAGAGGTAAATCATTTGCATGATCAAATGACAACAAAATATAGTGATTTCAGGAAGATAATACTCTCTGATAACTCAGCATTGCAGAAACTCTTCAACAGCCCCAGGATCAGAAGGAAAGTACTTATCTTTAAAAGCTCTAGCAGCTGAGCTGACAGATACACGAACACTTGAATTAATAGTCGGAGTTTCTACAGAACTTGGTGGCAAACCAACATTTACTGGAACTGGACTCTTCAAATCATCCAAAGGATTTGCCTCGGGATTTGAGTTACCACTGCATAGGCGATAGCGCCGAGAGCGAGATAATGTTCCAGATGCAGAATCATTATCCTTCTCGGCAGTTTGGGGTTTAACAACATTTGGGATTACATGAAAAAGTTAGGTTTGGGGTTTAACAACAATTGGGGTTTAAAAATATTCAAGAGAGTGTAAAAAATTCAAATCATCAAATTCTTTGACAATAACCAATAGTAAAGACAAAGACTACATTTATGTCGTAGTTTCCATCACGCCAAAGATCGCAGCACACAAAACGCTGTTTAACCAAGCCCTAAAACCCAAACAAACACCAATATGAATATTTTACCTTAAAAGAAAAAACTCAAAAGATTTTTAAAATATATTAAAAACGGAATCGATCACCTTTGCGAAAAGAGTGCAGATCATAGAGGTTGGAAGAAAAAAGATCGCCGGGGAGATTGACATTTTCATCACCTATCGCTTGGGAGTTGGAGATTAATGAAATTATGAGACATAGATCCGAAAATGAATGGAAGAAAAATAAGAGGAAGATTGTGGTGGAATGCAAGGGAGATAGGGCCGAAGTGTGTCAAAAAATCAAAGAGAGGGTTTGCGGAGATGAATTGGGACAGAGAGATCGAGATGGAGAGGAAATAGGAGAGACTTAGACTAGAATTAAAATTTGGCGATGAAGAGATTTTATTTTCTTTTCATTTTTAGTTTTATTTTTTTGAATGTAAAAACTAAAAACTGATGGGTAATTGCAGGAAAAATTTATAAAGATATTATTAAATTTCGTTTAGTTTTATAACCGTGGTTAAATGATCATGGTTAAATGCCGCATTTTTTGTAGTGTATATATATATATATATATATATATATATATATATAGATTTACATTTCTACATTTGCTGTACGTGCAGCAATCAAATACTTTTCATATATATACTTGAAAGCATTAAATGCAGAGAATCATAACCATACATAGGATGAAAACATTAAATATGAGGAATTATAATCATACACCTGTCGTTGTTGTACGTAAAACGACTGTAGAAATGATTTTACCCAATATATATATATATATACATACATATATATAGGTCAGGATCATTTTACAACAGTGTAAGTTACACTATCAATCTTGTCCGTTGATCCTACTTATATCTAAGGGCTCAAATTTTTTAGTAATGTGAGCCACTGGATACAAGTGGATCAATGGTCAAGATTGAGTGTAAGACTTCTAACTCTTACACTGGTGTAAGAATATCCCGCCCATATATATATATGGGAATAACATCTATCATTTTAAAGGAGATAAATTTATATCCTTTTAGATCATAACCGTTGATTTTCCGTCCATCAACGGTAATAATCTATTGGGTCAAACTAAATGGACCAAATTTATTATTAATTAATTAATAATTTTAATTAAATAAATTATAACTCTTGATGGACGGAAATCAACGGTTAGGATCTAAAAGGATATAAACTTATATCCTTTAAAAGGATAGATGTTTTTTCATATATATATATATATATATATATGGTTCATCACTTTGGAATTATCCAATTCGATTCCGAAAAAGACAATATTGAGAAAGATCGAACACATACTCTCACCTCACCTACTTAATTTCTTGATCATTTGATATTATATTTTATAGTATAAGAAAGGAAAAAGTGAGTGTCTTTTAAAACGAGGTAAAGTTGTGTCGTTTTAAGTGAGAGAAAGAGATAGATAAATGAGTAGACAGAGTGGATACAAAAAAAAATGTGGATCCTATCTCTTCCGTGAGAATGAAATGATATAAATTATGTCATTGGTCAAACATTTTTTTCCTATAAGAAATTATGCACAAATCTTATACGAAGGGTATTAGTTTTGTAAAGTTTTTTTTTTCAACGTTAACTTGGAAATTCAAACCAGTGTCATTAAAATCGGATCAGATTGCTTCCGCAAAAAATCTGACAACCGATCGGTTCGATCTAATCGGTAATGTTTGGGAATTGGTATGAAAATGAAATAGATGAACTAATTCTAAACCGAATTTAAAAATGAATTTTTCATTAAATGATGGTAACTCAATTGGTATACGGGACTAAGGGAGTTGAGCAGATAAGAATAAAAACATATGTTCAATCTTCTCTAATAATATCTTCGGTAGGGATTTAAAGCTTAAATTTTGAACCCACTCCAAATAACATTGCATCTCGTGAAGAATATCTGATTTATAAAAAAAATGAATTTTTCAATTGATATGGAATGATCGAAACTCAAACTTCCTGATAGATAAGTGACAATTACCAATACGTCAAAGTCAATTGTTTTTCATAATGTTGAATTATTATATGGGTTTGGTTTTGTCTTTTTAAAGGATAAATAATTGTGTCCTTTTAAATAAAAAAAATACATCATAAAAATTTATGGGGAAAAAGTTTGTATTTTTTATTTTATATTTAAAATTAAAATACTAGTTTTTATTAAAACAACCATCATTTAAAAAGATAAATATTTGATTACCAAAAAAAATAAGACAAATATTTTTCCCTTATTATATATATAATATCATATTTTATAAATTCGATTCAATCTATTCAATTCGACAGCCATCAATTGAATAAAGAACCAATTGATTTATATAATAGTCGTAGAGATGGCAATTCAAGTCGACACGACATGAAATCGATACAGATATTTTACGAATTTGAATCGGTTTAAACCTTTAATACAAACACAACCTGCTTATTTTGCAGGTTTATAAGACACGACACGAATAACTTACAAACTCATAATATATCACTTATTATGCGGGTTAGCACGATGCGATATAACACCAATAACCTGTTTACGACGCGACACAATACGAAATTTTTTGGGTCAATTTTCGCTAACCCAAAACGAAACACAACACAAATTTGAAAATGAATTGATCCAAACATAATTTTTTTGTGTCTGTTTGTATCGTGTCAACGGTCATATTAAAAATTGTCATACTTTTTTGTTTGTAAGCAAAAATTGTCATACTTAATTGCAGGTATAATTTGTTTGGGGTTGCAATATACCTCTATTGGAACTACTGGTGTTAAATTGGGCAAGCCCAATCCATTTTGACTAACCTGTTACAAGTTAGTTTAAATACTGTCAGATTCATATTAACCGAATATGGTTTGGATTGACAAATTGTTATCCCAGCCGGGCCATCTACGGGTTATGGCCTTATGGGCTATGTGCTAATTATTTTATCAATATTTCCTTTACTTATTTATATAAGTAAAGTTTAAAAATATTAATTTTAAACAATTTATTTAATTGATTTGAAATAAAAATATTAAATTTATTTTAATTAAAAAATTTAAAATTTATTTATTTTTCTTTAAAATAATATTTAAGTAAATTTAAAGAAAAGAAACAATAATTACAATAGTTAATTATAACATTTTCAAGTTTGCAGGCTAGCTCGAGCCGTTATAGGTAAAGCCCAACATCAGGAGAAAAGTTAATATAGACCGGGTGCAGTGCACCTTTTACCAAAAGTGCAAAAAAATTAGGACATGGAAGGAAATAAGTAAAATAATAAGGATAAAATTGTCATAAAATTTTTCTTATTTGGGAAAATGGAACACTAAATAAAAATGCACCCAGTGCATATTAACTTTTCTCCAACATCAGACTAGGCCCAATGATGTTGGGCCAATGTATTTTTCAACTTTTTTATCTTGATCTGTTGATTGCAACATTGCATAGCTTGGAAGGTGTGTGTCATTTTAAATTATACAATTTATGTTATTTCATAAATACAAAGAGATAAGACCCACTTTTTTTTTTTACTTTGTTTTTTTTAACCCCACAATAAATTAGAACATTACTTTTATCTCACTGTTTTCAGATTTCAATATTCTAGAATAGAAATATATTGATAGGTTTCTTTTTTTTAATAGAAGAAAAGTTGATACCTTTATTTTATTTTTTATTTTTTATTTTTTCAGTTAGACCCATACCTCTTTGTGTCTATAAAATGTCACAACTTGTGTTATTTAAAATGACACAGTTTCTGTACCAAAAAAAAATGACACAGTTTTCTTCTTGACTATTCTACGAGGAGGAATTGATTGCTCAAAGTTCGAACAAGTGGTTTTATCACACTTTTATGGGACAAAATTATTAATGCGTGAGAAGAGTGGTTTTTGGAAAGAGGGATTCAAGCAACAGTCAAAAGATTTTTATTTTGTTTTTTAGAAAATTACAGAAATCATCAGTTGGGTGAACTTCGCAATTCTGCTGTTAATAGCACCACTGAAAATAAATGATGAAAAGGAATATCCACAAGGAGGATTTTAGCACTACTTGAAATCTAATTTAAGGCATCATTCTCCCAAATAGCATGACTGCTTATTGTTCTCCCAAATATCACTACTTGAATTAAGAGCCTGTTTAGATCTTCTATTTTTTAAACTAAAAGTGAGATAACTAATGGGTTGTAGCTTAACAATAGTTAGATAGAAAAATGACATTTTTTTTATTAAAGATTCTTGAAGCAGGTTTTTTTTTTTTTTTTTTTAAGAGAGATCTTTGCTTGATGCTGAAGGTGAAGCCTTTGTTCATCCTTCTGATATGCGTCTGGCTAGTTTATAATGTAGAAGAAGGGAATTACTTTTCTTATGTTACATAAAAAAAATTATTATCTCCTACACTCACATTTTTTAAATGGGTCCCACAAGATTTTTTTCTCTGACCTTCAACTTTTTTCTCTCTCATATCTTTTGTTTGAGCATGAGATAATACTTCTCTTATGCAACATAAGAGAAGTATTACCCATCTCACTGTAATACATACTACACCCACCTAAAATAGAAGCACACACTCACGTAACTGTGTTTACACCCATTTTTATTTAGCAGCTTCTTCATAAATGCAAGGGTAAAGTGTGTGTCATTTTAAAAGATGTAAAGTTGTGTCATTTTAAGAGAGAGAAAGAGATAGATAAAGGAGGAGAGAGAGTTGACAAAAAAATAAAGGTGTGGATCCCACTTCTGTGTGAGAGTGAAAGGATATAAGTTGTGTCATTTAAAAGGATAAACATTTTTCCCTAAATGCAATTAGGGCAATGAATGAGTTTTTACTTTAAATGTCCATAAAGCACTAGAGCACCGAGAATTTTCTCTGATAATATAGAATGCAGATAGAAGCACAATTATTAGAAGTTAACATTTCAACTGTTTGATTAGGAAAGAGATGTTCATTATTTTGGTAGGTAATCCCACCTGGATTTGTAGAATTGGGATAAAGACTTTTGTGAGAATCAAATTAAACTGTTTACTATTTGAATGCAACTGACAGCAGTTCACATTATTTCTGAATTTGCAATTTGGACCTTCATGTACAAAAACAGGGATTCCAGAAGCATTATAATCAGAAAAGAAACAAATTGGAATACGTAAATAAGCAATTGTTTATCACGAACAAGAAACAGATCTAGATGGTAGATGGCTACTTCTGTATCCAACTTTTATGTGGTACTTCCATTCGGTTACATGAGTTCACAATGAATTTATAAATTAGTACTGCACAAGTAATTTTCATGAGCTTTAATAATATCTGAACTCTTCAATGTAGCTTTTGTCCTTGTTTATCTGTCAAGTCATTTTGCTGGTTAAAATGCCTGCATCTGATACTAGCTTTTGTGTCTCAGTCTTAACTTTTATCAGTAATGTGAAAATTTAGTGTTGACTTTAGTATTCCTTCATCCTTCTCTATCTACATTAAAATCTCTTTTATCAAAAGAGGATAACAATTAATGTTGAATTTAGTACTGATGAAGTACAATAAAAAAATTAAGATACAATGTTGTGTTGTCGTAGGGACTAGGGAGTAGAAGTGCCGCCACCGCAGTAAGTGGTTTTTTATTTTGTCAGGAATTAGTAGCATAGCAACAAAAGAAAATTGATTTAAATAAAAACAATAAAAGATGCATCATTTTGCACATAACATTTGGCGAAAGTTTGATTATCAAAGATGAAAAAACCAAAAGCACACACTACACCAAAAATGGGATTTAGTGGCGGTTTTTTTCAGGTATAGCGGCGGTTCAAATCGCCGCTAAAAAATCTAGTGGCCAATTAAGAACCCACTTAATATTTGGCGACGTTAAAATATTTAGCGACGGTTTACAGAAACCGTCGGAATAACCGACGCAGAAACCAAACCGGCGTTGAACATTGAGAAACCGACGTTGAACATAAAAAAAATTAATGTTATTTTTTTGCGACGGTTTTGAAACGCCGCTAAATATTATAATTCATTTTTTTAAATTACATTTCTTCGGTGGTTGCAATGAATATAATTTTTTGTAATAAACATAAATATTTCATACAGCCAATAAATTGTACAATTTAACTCAAACTCTTGTAGAGATTTCATTGATCAATACATTCATTGTCTATAATCAAACATGTCATTATATCATTAAAAAAAACTAAATTAAATTATAAAATCAATTTAAAAAGTCTAACATTAAAAATTAATAGATCCAAATATATGACAAAAATAAAGTACATAAGTCTTTTTTAATCAAAAAAGTAATGACAATGTCAATACAATTATAAATGTTTAAACATAAAAATTCTAATATGGCTGATGAGTAGCATAATGTGAAGAATATCAGACAAGTTCTTCCATCGCATGCCAGGTAGTTTCTAGGGATATGCTTTGTATCTATGTCCAGGACACCATCCTCACCTAAAGCACTACCAGTTGTACCAACCCCTGCATGCGTGTGGAATATGACAAAATTATACATACAGAAAACATACAAACGTACCTGACATCACTTGTTAAAAGTTTCCAAATAAAATAATTCGATAGGTGCTAATTTCACAAAGTAGACGCGATGTATATTCACGTACATAGAAGAACAAGAGAGATAAACCCATCAGAGAAATAGAGAGGATACGTTAAAAGGTCTAAAACAGTTTTGACTAGAGTGTAGAGATATTTATATAGAGCTCAATTCTCATTAGATCTCTCTCGCTTACTTCCTTCTTATAAGGAATGTAGAGACAACCCTTCACAACTAGAATTGTCTTTTTTATAGAGAGACAAGACAACCAGCTATATTTAATAGCTAGGAATTATTAAGGTAAATTATATTATCGATCATTAACTAATATTAATCCTTTAATTAAATCATCATTAACAAATAAATTTGGTTTAAAACACTTTTTTTTGGCAGAAACGTGTTTTGAAGAATCACTTACAGCCAATCTCTCGAGGACCTTTTTGGGCATTTTTTTTTCAAAACAGAGGACAATGAAAGGAGAAATCTGAGTTGATCTACCTTTGTCCAGCCAGTACTTAAACAAGCCACAAAACTACATCCAATATATTATTAAGGTCAATTCAGGGTCAAAAGGCATTAACAAGGACAAAATAATTCACTAGTACCATAACTGGGTTAGGTGATGATTGGTATTCTTCTATTTTATTTTAATTTAAGATTTAAAAAAAATTGAGTTGTCATAGTAGATAACCAAGTTCAACAACTAATGAATTGGGGCAATAACAACAGTGCTCTAACAGAACTAGCAAAATCTCACATAACTTTCATTGGATATCTAAGGAACAAATATGTGTGCATCATAGATAACCCCAAATAGTTTTTTTTTTCTTTCTAAATAAAACAAATGAGAAAAAGTCTCACCCGTCTTTCCCAGTACGGAAGAAAGCAAACAAAATCATAGACTGGAGTAATGGTCGCACACAAAACTGCATTTACTGCAGTAAACAACAATATTGCTGTCATGGGTCGGGTTCTATGAGGCATACTTCTTTCTTATAGAGACCGAGACCTACAATCACATGCAGTAAAGAGCATTAACAGAATGGTAAGTATGAGATGAAAAAAAAAATGAACCATGTAATATTGTACTTGTACGTTATTAAAAGCATATGTAGAATAAAAATTCAAATTGGCATCAATGCATTTAAAGATTTTAATCATGTACCATACAATTAATACATACCATGGAGTCTTAAGGTTTCAGGCTTCGGTCATTTTCAAAAGCATCATACAATAATACCTTTATAGCTGGGCTAGTGGAGAATGTACTTGATAGAGAATACATGCAAGTGGATGACAACAACATCCCTGAACGTGAAAGTCTATATATATATATATATATATATATATCCTACTATCAACTATGTACCCCCAATGGAAAGCATTTTCTATTTGTAGAAATCTCCAGTGATATCTATCTATCCAGATATTACTTGTCCAATTTTTCACATAATTTAGAAACATTTGGTTGGAAATAGTTAGGAGAGGCATCATAAGGAAGATGGAAGAGCATGAAGAAGAAGGAGATAAACTAATAAGCAAATATAAGGGGAGCAAAATAGAGAGGCTCGTGGATAGTGGAGTAATGGTGTAAAAACAAAATAGTTGCTTATAAATATAAACATGCTTCTGCCATAAATACAATCCATACCTGGCCACACCAACTATATACTTTCCTGCCATACTAAATCATATAATTTGCATCGACACATAATAGAAAACTTTTGAAAAACAGTATAATGATGGTAAGTGAATAATCTCATGTGCAATTATAAGTAGCTAAAAAGAGAAGAGTAGTAAGAACCTCCTTCACAAGTTGGTTCCGTAATTTATAACTATAAAAAGAACAAAGGGATTAGGATTTAGGACCGGCTTGATTGGAAAGCAAGTATATGTTATTTGTTGAAAAATTGAACCTGCATAGCTTTCACCGGTAAGGAACAGCTCCCTTGATCTGTATGATGGAAACTTCTCGTACCATTTCAGCATGAACAAATACATATCATTGGCTGCCAAAAAAACAAATAAATATATGTTCATTCAAAAACTCAGTCTCTCAGGAATGGAGTGATAATTTAGATCCAGGTCTTTTTTAATTGTTCTTCTTGGAATTTTTCTTTATTTTCTTCTACTTATGTTTCATCAGATTATATTCTATCTGATTAAGTCTTCTTCATGATAACTCTCTTCATGATTAAGCCAATAATATGTAATTGTCCTTATAATTGATTGGGAAAAGAATCATACATTAACAATGGCAGGGCTCTTTGCAGTGTACCCATGGTCAAATTTTATATGATCAGCAAGTGTCTCCGCCTGCAGAATTTTTTGAACAAAAAACTCATGATTACAATGTCCTGTTGTAAAATTTATTTGCAAATTTTATTGCAGTTCATTTATTAATAAAGCACATAACTAAAAATTTAAAATTCATACCCTAATATTTGCATCCCTCTACCTATTTTAATATAACTTTTTTTTGGTAGATATATGATATATATCTATTAATGAACCAGCCCCAACTAGTTTGAACTTTGAAATAGTAAGTATTGTTGATGTTAATATAACTATGTTAATTATGCTTAATTCCTGCAGCACACCAGTAAAAAATAGTGGAGATAAATCTGAAATTTTCTCTAGTGCAAGGAGAGAGATAGAAATTATGCTTAATGCCTGACCAAACACAAATAAGTGAGCCCTTTAAAACATCCAGAATATTACAATTATCCAAAAAAGTGGTTCATACAAATAAATTGTATTCGGTATTAACCATGACATTCAAGTATTAATTGTACGAGTAGTTATAGAAAAGCTTGAGCTTAACTGTGCCAATAACTGTGTGCGGCCTGGAAAACCTGTAGAAAGCATCCAAAGAATGCTTGACAGAATCCCAAATGCTTTTTGGATCAAAAGCTCGAGGTTCAGACTCAAAAGATTGTCCAGAGGCCGCTTTCACAACATATCTTGAGTACAAAATCAGAGAATCGAACAAGATAAAAAATCAGAGATAAACAAAATCAGTTCAAAACCAAAATAATAGAAAAAAATATTCAAAAATGAATGCAAACTATTTATCCAAAACATTTAGCAAACTATTTTGAGTACAAATTCCTGCATGCCTTCCTACCAAGAGTAATCAATAAGTTCAACCTTGCATCAGAAAAAGAATATCAATATATCGAGGAGAGATAAAGAAAAACATGTAGGCAAACTGTAAATAGTGATAGGAATTTATCCAAAACAAAACAAGGATTGTAAATGGGAAGATAAAAGGACGGTGACAATGGGAATTATACAATACACAATACACACAAAACAAGAATTATACAAAGATTTTGGCAATGGGAAGATAAAAGGACGGTGGCGTGCAAAGAATCATATTGACCGGAAAAAAAATAGCAATGGGCATAGTGGTAGGAAACTAATCTAAATCATGGGACAATAATCACAAAAATAACATCCTTCTTACTACAAGTTACCTCAAAATCCCTCTGTGCTGATATTGAAACAAATAGGAGTAAAATCTAAAATACACAAAAAGTTCTAAATGAAATTGGGGTTTTAACTAAAGCATAAATCTCGAGTAAATCCAATTAAAAAAAGAAAAAAAAAACAAAGAATCAAAGATATTGATCTGTTTGAAACAGAGAAATTAACAGAAAAACAAGTGAGAAATCAAAGGTGCAAAGATAATTTATACAGAAAATTAACTTTCACTACAAAAAAAACGTTTTTTAGCCACATTCAGAAACGTGGCAAAATTTAACATAAAATGTGGCTAAAACAAACTACCACATTTTTACCAAATGTGGCTAATCTTGGCGTGGCATTTATTTAGCTACATTTTTTCTCTCACTTTGCTACTGCTGTTATAAGTGTGGTAGCATTATTTTAGCCACTATTATTTTGTCATTAGCCACATTATAAATGTGGCTAATTTTTAGGGAGAGAACAAAAAAAAAAAAATTTCTAATCCAAATTTTAGGGTTTTTTTCTCCAATTAACCCATTCACATCTTCATCAAGTTTGTGGCAGCTTCTTGAGGAAAAACAACAAAAATCAACTTCAAGAGTGAGCCAAGAGAGTTGCGAGTATCTAAAAGTTTACTGATTGAAAAAATGATTCCAGCATCCAAAAGGAAAAACAATTACATCACTATAGACATTAAAATCATATGTCAAATTAGAAAAACAAACATAATGACATTAGACCTACACAAGAAAAAGTGAGACTCTTTCTCTAAACTTTGTTCATGATATCCAAACTATGTGCGAGTACAGTGGAAGGGTCCTTTGGTTGAGATGGATGAATATTGCTCAACAACTTTTCCAAATAACTAAATTTTACATTTGCATTCGGCCACACCTCTAAATCTTGAGAAGGCAGCCCCAACGCATGTGAGAAATTTCCTGGTTGGGAAGTCTTAAGAAGATTTATAAGAACCTGCAGTTACAAATCAGTGTTAGAGTGTTGGTTAACACCATCTAGATACATATACAATTACATTTTTTGCCTGTGAGATTAAGTTTGATACACAGAACAATGATAGGTTTTCAATCCTCGTCCATCTTTTCAAACAAAGCAAAAAAACTCCTATGACCTAGTCTCAGTTAAAAATTTATTCAGTCTGGTGAAATGAAACATGGAGAAATATAATTTTTGTTACTGAACTTCCAACACATATCAAAGGTCCGGACAACTTGTCATGATGCAATAATTCGGTTATGCCCTTTGGCAGTTGAGCCATCTAAAAGGTGAAAGATAAGATAGATAAATTTCATATTATAACTGTCCAGTCATCACACATAAGTATATTATAAAAGCCAAATATAACTGTCCAGCCCTCTAATTTTATCAACTATAACTACCATGATATCTAGATCAGGACACCTAATGCATAATGGAAACTTTATTCAATCCTAGTAATTCTCAAAATCAAAATACAGGGTTAAGACAGTTCATGTAGAAGGACATGTTAAACTGAAACAAACAAGGACAAGTAATTAAAGTGAAGGCACCATCAACATCGATTGCGTTCACAATCCCCAATAAAAGTGTTGAATGGAAAAGTCGGTTTCTGACCATAAAGAATTGCTTGAACATATGCATATTCAGGCCTGTCATCTTAATTTTATTACAAGAACACAATATCAGTAATCTAAACAAATTCTTCCTTAAGAAATATATGCTCTGACAGAGAATTTATACTGATAAAAAACACCCATAGATTATCTTTCGAAGCTACCTTTTATGGTCTCTATTCTGAGGGTAAGGGGTAACTGAAAGGTCAGCTTATCACCAGCACTCCACTGTCATGTGATTGACAAAAAATTTCCTAAAGGTTCGCAAAATAAAATATCATTTCCATGTTTCAAGTGTCAAATTTTTCAGTTATGAACTACAAATATATTTATAGTTTACTTGTATGTGTGTGTATTTCCTAACCTAAAGGAATGGCATAAGAAATTTTTCACTAGGCCTTTGGTCACACACGGACCGAAACATTAATGGATAGAAATCGTAAGGACTATCATCCCAATGAAAAATACCTCAATAAGTGAAAACTACATGTAACAATACCTTAATGAATAAAAACTATAGAAACTAAAATACAAATAAGTGAAAAATATAGGGCCTGATACTTTATGAATGCCTATAAAGCATGGAGAAAGGCATTAGTGATGAATGTCATGCAAAAACAAATTGGACTTGGTTTTTCTAAGCTTCATCTTATCTCAGTATCTATTTGCAAGGTCAAACCTCAATTGAAGCTTCAGTAATTCAAATAAGGATCAGTAATTCAAATAAGGATAAATGATAAGATGAACACCCTTTGACTTTCCAATCAACTTAAGTATACCTGAACGTAGAAACTCCCAAAACCCGCTCCCTTCATGTTCTTCCCAAATCGGTAGCAAGGACAACTGAAAATACCCAAATGAGTTATTATTTTCAAACATAACGTGAATATGCTAAAAGAAAAAGAAACACATAGCATAATTTAAATTCCTTACCATGTGGATTCAAGAGCTATGCGACGATCATCAAAGCAATCAAGAATTTCACCCTCCCACATTATTTAGCAGACAGAAGACACATATACATAAAGATTACCTAGAATTTAAGAGGGCTTAGTTTGTTTTCTGTCTTCAAAAATTTGTTAAGAAAATAGTGAAAACAGGGAAATATTATTTTCACTATTTTTATAAAATCTACATGTCATCCCAATGAAAACAAAATGGGAACAGAACAACACTAAAACTTATACTTCTCCTAAATTTGAGTGACAGGTATGACCACATTCAAAAGATCAGTGGTTTCATGTTTGAATGACATTGACAAAAGAAAACCTGCACGGGAATCTGAAATAAAAATTTATTTACTATCAAACACAATATACTATAAGACAGTAAATTGATCTTCCACTCCTAGTCAAATGAATTTAGAATTATGTAATTTTTATTTGAAGCTGAACCTTTTATACACAATTACAGGGACACAGATAAAAAACAAACCACACGTTATAACTATAAAATTAAAATCCCTAATTAATTGTAGGAACACAACAACACCCTACCATATAGCTTCAACAACTTTACAGTGCCCGCTTCGCTCCTTGCATTGGCTGTACTCCTTATCGAACTGGTATTGACTTTGCTGAAAACAAATCAAGCAAAAACCCTAGATCTCAACCAAGAAAGATCACCAAAACAAATTAAATTAAAAAAAAAAGAAATTGAGAGAGAGAGAGAGAGAGAAAGAGATGCACACAGATCCATTCGCCGGCAAAATCTGGTGTCGCTGAGCATAGTTTAGAGAGAAGAAAAAATGGCGCATGTGAGAAAGAGGAAGAAGTGAATGTTAACATTCTGACGTTTGAGAAATAGGTGGATTGGGCCGAAATTGTGTTAATAATATATGAGCTGGGCCTCATTTTGCCACATTCTTCTTGAATGGGTAGTAAAATTAGAAACCTCATAAAATTGTGCGACATTATCTATAAATGTTGCAAAACTAATGTGGTAAAACACCGTTTTTCCTGTAGTGTTTAAGGTGTTTTCCTCTCTAAAGGGTGGATATAAAGTACCTAGCAATAGAAGATGATGACAGCTAAGAGTGTGTTGAGATTGACAGGGATGCGAGTCCACCGTTGCCATTGTTGTTGCTAGGGAGACGCCACCATTGACGAATTCTAGAGAGAGAAAGCTAGGTATCTTTAAGGTTGAGAGAAAGAGAGTGAGATCTAATCTAAAAAAGTAGATCAAAGTAAATATAACCTTATCTTACAAATTGCTGTGTGTTAGCTTTCGAGATTTAGTGCAATGGAATACTTAGCATCCTAAGAGGGGGGAAAAAAGTTAAATAAATTCGCGGTGCTGTAACTCGCGAAACTAGAGTCGATTTTTTGAATAGCCACTAAGATACCGCCGGTATATGCCGGTTTTCTTGTAGTGACAAGCTGAAAATGTGTACACATACATGACATATAGGATGATTATCATCAATAGCGGTCACTTGATCCAAAAACATCAGCCCGATGCTTCAAAAGCTCGGTTGTATCATCCTATGGATCATAACATTAACTTGGTTTATTGATGTTCTCCAAGTACAGAGCTCAACAATTAGGAGATCACCAAGTTGCCCAAGATCTTAGATTCTCACTCAAAGTAATTTTGTAATGCTAATCCTATTGCACAGCCAAAGGCTTTGGAAGACTTTTTGAAAAAACGGGTTCACATGTTTCTTTTTCGATATTTGCTATTAATAAATGGATTTTCTAAATTATCCTGGTTTCTTTACCTCTCACCTCATCACTACATTAATCTTTCTTTCTTCTTTTGTGTTAAGACCAAATACATACTTGAAAGTGATTCTTTTGAAATTGACAATACAAGAATCACATCTTATGATTTTGATCACCCCACTAATCATGCTGATAAGGATAATGAAAAAAGTTGGCTCTTCCTAAATTAATGAGATTAATAGAACAAGAGGCAAAAGGGAACAACATTTTGCAAGAAGAGTCCAAGAAGGAAAATATCTGGACGATGAAATTAAGGATGATCAGTTTGGTTTCAAACCTTCTAAAAATTCTGCATGAATTGATGAGAGGTGAGATTCCCAAGCAACATACATTTCATTAACCTGTCCCTTGAGATTGGTTTCCTGGTTCAAGTTCCTGATAGGGCAAATGATAGAACATGATCAGTCACGCATAGTACAAATGTAATTCAAAAAGTTGACCTCACTCACGCACAAGCTTTTTAAATTTTGTTTCTTCCTTTCTTCTTTCCCTGGTGGAGAAAGGAACATTGTAGAAAGCATTTGAAGAACAAAGACTTTTCTGTCAAGCCTTCACCAATTCGACCAAAGGAGCCATTTTAAGTTCTCTTATGGGCTTCCTTTACCTAATTTCCCCCATTTTCATTTCAATCAGAAGGTAATATACATGAGTGTCTGTGACAAAGCTATTATACCTTGAGAGGATGATTTTGGGACAGTGAACTAAGCTGGCTGCTTTCCATATTTGCAAGTAACTGAACCACAATTTTCAGATGTGGAATACTGCAAATTGAAACTCATTAGGCATAATAAAAAAAATGACATATCATACACCAATAATACACATGATTACGTAGAGGAAAAATGGAATTTTGAGTCTAGGTACACAAAGTTTTGATTCACAAAAAATCATTTGGGTTTATCTCATAAAAGTAGCTCTATTATAAAACTGGCTCCCTACGCCTAACACAACCTTCCTCTTTACCTGGCTTGGGACAGGTGAACGTTCATAGGCGGAGTTTTTTCATACGCAAAAAATAACTCATAAAAAAAGATGTGGTGCCCTCCAATTACCAGGCATCAACACAACATATTAAACAAGCATAATTAACCGGGTAGCAACCACTATTTATACACAAAATAATTTTATTTTCTTACTAATTAAGCTCAATAGTGAGATATTAATCGGGTTAACAATTACTCATGCAAAAAACTTTTAGGTATAATAATAAATATCATTAATAGACTTAACTAATTTCAATGCTTCAAGAAGTGGTAGAATTAAAAATTTGAATTAAAATTTCGAATTTAAAAACTTATTAAATAGGAAATAATTTAGAGTGCCTTCATTGTTATTATAGTTTTTCTTGAATGTAGCGAAATTAATATACTCAATTTCCAAGGAAGAAAGTAGTGTCATTTTATATTTATAATAAATGATGAGCTATTTTCTCACACATCAAGTTCAAATTTCAAAATTCAAATCTGAAAAGTGAAATATTTTGTAATGAATGCTGAAATCTTTTCCCACTTATCAAATAAAAATTCAAATTTGCAACGTTTCTAAAAGTGGAAAAAATTAAAGTGGTCTGTAGTATGAATGTGGATATTGGAGGAGAGAGCAACAATCAGCAACTTGCCAAAGAATGATTTTCCGTATAGATATAGAAGATATGTCATTTCTTATTTTTTATTTAAATTTCGAATTTAAATTATTGTTTAATCAACTATACATTATTTATAATTTTAAACATTTTTTTGTTTAATCTATAATTCCTTTAGTTTGACTTTGTAATTAGCTAATTTGTTTTATGAGGCTTTTGATTTGAATTTTGGGTTTTGATCACCAACCACTATTTATACACAAAATAATTTTATTTTTTTACTAAATAAGCTCAATAGTGCGATATTAATGGGGTTAACAATTACTCATGCAAAAAAAATTATAGGTATAATAATAAATATCATTAATAGACTTAACCAATTTCAATGCATCAAGAAGTGGTAGAATTAAAAATTTGAATTAAAATTTCGAATTTATAAACTTTTTAAATAGGAAACATTTTAGAGTGTTTTCATTGTTATTATAGTTTTTCTTGAATATAGCGAAATTAATAGACTCAATTTCGAAGGCAGAAAGTAGTGTCATTTTATATTTGTAATAAATGATGACCTATTTTCCCATAACTTTTGACTCGGGTATCTAAATCAGGTAATTCTTTTTTTATTTCACATAACTTTTCGAGATCTACGCAATGACATCTCATTTGACATATTTTATTTCTTACAAACACAATTTAAATTTGCAAGGATGGTATTATAAGAGCGGTTAAACCCAAAAGACTCTGAGTTCTGGATTTGTGATTTAATATAAAAAAGATAAATAAGGATTTGATTTGTGATTTAAACTCAGAAATTAATTTGAAAAATCAGTATTAATAAAGGTAATAATTAAATAAATATTCTAAATCTCAAAGGAAGAAGGATTTTATTTTTGAAATTAATGATTAATGCTATAAGTTTCTTGGTTATTATTCGTGGTTTGAAATTAATGATGGCTTATGAATATTTTTCAAAAATAAAATCGTTTTTCCGTAGAGTTCTTGAATATTTATTTAATTATTTCCTTTATTAATACAAATTATTCAAATTAATTTTTGAGTTTAAATCACAAATCAAATCTTTATTTTATTTTCCTTTTTATTATTAATTTTTATTTATTTATAATTAAATCACAAACCAAATCTTTTGTTTTGAGTTTTAGCACATATTCAATTATAGATGAGTTTAACAATATGAAAACACGTAGAGTAAGAGTCAACTGAAGTGATTTTAATTTCTGTAATATATTTCTTTCAATTTTTTGCATATTAGGTCTATATTATATTTGAAGTACTTTTATTTATGAAGAGGTATTTTTATTTTTCTCCCCCTTGATAAAATTCCTGGGTCCGCCACTGGACTTAAGGCGGATTTATTGCACTCCAAGATTGTAATATCCCAGAAAAATAATAGTAATTTATAATAATAATAATAATATATTAATAATAATAATAATGTCTATAAAATAAAAATTAATAATAATAATAATAAACTATAAATTAGTAGTAATAATATATATACATATATATATATATATATATATGTATATTTGATGGTGATAGATAACAAATTGTAATATATATTTTAACTTTGATAAAATTATTTCGTGCGATATGAGTGCTATTGGAAATTGATTTTGATACTTTGTAATTTAATAATAAAATTATATATATATATATATATATATATATATATATATATATATATATATATATATACATATTAGATGTTAAATTGTAATTTATTGAATTATTAATTGATTGATCATTTATTCTTTAATGTTTGATTATTTGATTTGCAATGTTTGATTGGATTAGGAAGGGTTAACAAACATCATTTGATTAGATATGATGAGTACTCAATAATGGGTTAGAGATATTTTGGGAAATAAGAGATTAAAAAAAGAAAAAAAATAGTGTATGAAGCCGATATTTGAGCCAAAAACATCAATGAAGAATAAGAAAATAATTTGCAAGAAACCAATCTTATAAGAACCGGACCGGATCGGACCGGCCGGTTCGAACCGGAAACCGGTAAACCGGCCATGAGACCGGTCCGGTCAAAGTAGTAGACCAGAAATGCAAGTGACCCGGTGTGAATCGGAGTTAACCGGAGTGAACCGGCCGGTTTTAATAAAACCGGTGACACGCCGGGCCAAAACAAAAATTGTTCGGATGAAACCAAACACAGAGAAAGAGAGGGAGGAGGAGGAGACCATGAAGAAGGAGTAGTCGAAGATATTAGAAGAAAGATTGGCCATGAAGAGGCAACGATGTCCGGCCATTAAAGTCTGAAGAGAAGACATAGCGAAGGAGAGAGAATTTCAAAAACAGCTGTGAAGAAGAAAGAGAAAAAATGAGACAGAGAGACTTTGGGAAGTTCAAAACAGCGGTGAAGAAGAAAGAGAAAGTGAAAGAGAGACTTTGGGTTTCGTAATTTACACGCTGCATTGCCCATTGCCACTTATTTCTTATCTTATCTCTTCCTTTTACAATATCTTATTATTTAAATTTACAATTTTTTATTTCTTTATTTTCACTATCTTCATATATGCCATTAATTACTATGATGTCATGATTTTTTTTTCAAAAATTGAAATATAAAATATAAATTTTATATATATTTAACCGATTTAAGCGGAACCAGTGACCCAATGACCCAGTACCTTAACCGGTTCGATCACCGGGCCGGTTCTGATAACATTGCAAGAAACCCATATCCGAGCCCAAAACTTCAACTATAAATAGAAGCCCAGCCTAATCAAACTAATTTACTTTCAATCTTGAAGGAATTCTCTTCTCCTCTACTACTATCTCTTCTTAATTCATAAACTTATTTTAAATTCTTCTAGTTACCAACCGCCCCAAATTATTCTCTTTCCTCTAGAAGTTAGAGCAAAAATGGTTAGCAAAGATAGAGACAAGGTAATCTTAATCCCTAGGTTCTCTTATATAATCCCATAATTTATTCTGATTTTTAAGGCGTATTTTATTATTTTTATTTTTCTTGAGATCTGAGTCGTTGAATAGACTCTTTGTTCGGTCACAATCATGTTGCACATATGATATTTGAATATTATATACAATTTATTTTTGTTTTTTCTGGGGGATTAGCAGGTGCTAGAAGGGAAAAAAATGAAAAAGACTAACTCAAGATCAGATGAAGAGACTTACCCTAGGTTTTCAAATGATATACTAGACTATTTGTAGGCTAAAATTTGAATTTCTAAAACTGTAACCCTAAATAGCCATAAACAATTAAAACCCAACTTAATTACAAAGAAATAACGACTGACTCTTAAACTCCATAACTGCTAACCTTATGAATCATAAATTCCATAACTGCTAACCTTATAACTCATAAATTCCATAACTGCTAACCTTATGACTCATAAATTTCATAACTGCTAACCTTATGACTCATAAATTCCATTAAAATAAAATTCCACATTTAATTAACTTAATTTTCTAATTTAACGGTGCAGATTCTTACAGATAACATTGCAAGAAAATCATATCCGAGCCAAAAACATCAACTATAAATAGAGGCCTAGCCTAACCAAACTAATTTACTTTCAATCCTGAAGGAATTCTCTTCTCCTCTACTACTATCTCTTCTTACTTCATAAACTTATTTTATATTCCTCTAGTTACCAACCGCCCCCAATTATTCTCTTTCCTCTAGAGCAAAAATGGTTAGCAAAGATAGAGACAAGGTAATCTTAATCCCTAGGTTTTCTTATATAATCCCATAATTTATTCTGATTTTTAAGGCGTATTTTATTATTTTTATTTTTCTTGAAATCTGAGTCGTTGAATAGACTCTTTGTTCGGTCACAATCATGTTGCACATATGTTATTTGAATATTATATACAATTTTTTTCTGGGGGATTAGCAGGTGCTAGAAGAGAAAAAAAAGGAAAAAGACTAACTCAAGATCAGATGAAGAGACCTACCCTAGGTTTTCAAATGATATACTAAACTATTTGTAGGCTAAAATTTGAATTTCTAAAACTGCAACCCTAAATAGCCATAAACACAATTAAAACCCAACTTAATTACCAAGAAATAACGACTGACTCTTAAACTCCGTAACTGCTAACCTTATGACTCATAAATTCCATAACTGCTAACCTTATAACTCATAAATTCAATAACTGCTAACCTTATGATTCATAAATTTCATAATTGCTAACCTTATGACTCATAAATTCCATTAAAGTAAAAATCCACATTTAATTAACTTAATTTCCTAATTTAACAATGCGGGTTCTTACAGATAACATTGCAAGAAACTCATATCCGAGCCAAAAACATCAACTATAAATAGAGGCCTAGCCTAACCAAACTAATTTACTTTCAATCCTGAAGGAATTCTCTTCCCCTCTACTACTATCTCTTCTTACTTCATAAACTTATTTTATATTCTTCTAGTTACCAACCGCCCCAAATTATTCTCTTTCCTCTAGAAGTTAGAGCAAAAATGGTTAGCAAAGATAGAGACAAGGTAATCTTAATCCCTAGGTTCTCTTATATAATCCCATAATTTATTCTGATTTTAAGGCATATTTTATTATTTTTATTTTTCTTGAAATCTGAGTTGTTGAATAGACTCTTTGTTCGGTCACAATCATGTTGCACATATGATATTTGAATATTATATACAATTTTTTTTTGGGGGATTAGCAGGTGGTGCTAGAAGGGAACAAAAGGGGAAAAAGACTAAGAGTGGAACAGAGAGGGAAAAAACTGAAAAAAGCGCGATGGGATTGCGGTGGCGGGATGGCCCTACAGATGACTTGGCAGCCGAGTCTCCTGAGTCAGAAGCGTAAAACCGGTCCTCCGTTAGGTCTCCTAAACCTGGGGAACTCGTGCTACCTGAACAGCGTTCTCCAGTGCCTCACCTACACTCCCCCTCTCGCCAATCTCTGCCTCCGTTATCAACATTCCTCTCTCTGTAAAACCCTTACTCTCTTATTTCCTCTATTTTCCTTAGTTTTCCTTAATTTTCTTTTTTCGTGCCCTAACCTATTCCTTTTTCCTCTTTCAGGTGATTCTCCTGCTTCTTCTTGCCCCTTCTGCATACTGGAGAAGCAAATTGCGCGCTCCCTCCGTGTCGATCTCCCTCATGATGCTCCTTCCAAGATCCAGAGCTACCTCAGAATCTTCGCCAAGCACTTCCGCTGCGGTCAGCAAGAGGACGCGCACGAGTTCCTCATTCACGTCATCGACGCCTGCCACAACACCTGCCTCCGCCTCAAGAAGCTCCGCCGGAAAGATACTGCCAACAGTACCTCCGCCTCGGGTGGTGACAGTGGCAGTACCGTGGTGAAGGAGATTTTTGGTGGAGCCTTACAGAGTCAGGTGAAGTGTCTGTGTTGTGGATTTGAGTCCAATAAGGTTGATGAGATAATGGATATCAATCTTGACATTTTCCATAGTAACTCGGTTGAAGACTCCATGCAAAAGTATTTTCAGCCTGAGGTTTTAGATGGCAACAATAAGTACAAGTGTGATAAGTGAGTGTGTTCTTCTCCTTTTTACTTTTAAGTTTTTTAAAATCTTTGTTTTTGGGTATGCATGGGTTTTATTGAAAGCATGAACTTGTGGGCATTGTTCAGTTGTAAGAAATTGGTGCCGGCTAAGAAGCAAATGTCCATACTCCAAGCACCTAATGTCCTTGCTATACAACTCAAGGTTGGTTATGTTTCTTGTTCTTTGTGTTGGTTGATTGGATTAGCGGCGTCTCAGGTTTTTTCGTTGAATGATTGTGTGCTGCTGAATTTTGGATTGCAGAGATTTCATGGCATATCGGGTGTCAAGATTGATAAGGCTGTTGCATTTGAAGAGATTTTGGGGCTCTCTAGCTTCATGGCCAAAGCAAGCCAAGTATGTTTGGTGTTCATTTTGAATTAGTTACTACAAAAGTTTGTGGTTGTGTTTGTTTTTGGGCATGGAGGCGCACCCTTACATTTGATGCTAAATTGTTTTTTGTTAAGCCCTCATGACTGATTTTAGAGTTTGCTTGTCAATCAAATTTAATATTATTATTATTTATTATTTATAAATAAGAAAAATATTAAGAAAGAAGAGAGGTACAAAGTGAGGAGGATAAGATATCCCCCACAAGAAAACTAAAGAAAGAGAAAATTACAACCAAACCGAAGAAATGGAACAAGATTAAAAGCGCACAATGGTTGGCTTGGCAGCCCACTGTTATTTGTTTTTAATGTATGCATGATGGTTAGCTTGTACAGAAGCCTATCAAGTGAGATGATTGTGCTCTTTTTGTTCTTGGGAGATGAAAAATAAAAACAATTTTTGATACCATATAGGATTGGCGTTGCATTTTGAGGTCAAATGGGAAATACCTTTGGGTAAATTGTGGTTTCATACTTTATTATTGCGTGAGATTGGTTTCTGTTAGGTGGTTGATAAGGGAAACAACTGTAATAACTGAATATTTAGTTGGAAAAAGCTTTTAGTTGTAATATGACAGCTGGGCTGTTAGTTAGGAGCAGCTTTAACTGAATGGGAAGGAAGAGAAGGTGGTTTGTGGAGTATAACTAGAAATAGATGGAAGACTGGATTTAGTTTTTGGTTGTTGAGAGAAATTGGAATTGAAAGAACCAGGTTTCTTAAGTACTTGGAGTCTGGAGAGATAGAGAGAATCCTACAAGTGTATTGTTACACCTGTTGGATATTAGGATAGTCCCTCAGGGTTTCATATTTGACCCTTTGGGATATTATATGATGTTGACGTATGGTTGTCCAGTCAATGCGGAAATTCTGAGCTCGAATTCTAGGGTCCCTATAACACCTCAAATATTTAAATGTTTATTTTTATATTATATTGTGAAATGAAAGTTGGTGGATTAGTGAAAATCCAAGGTTATGGCCAAAAGGGGCAAAAAGGGCAAAATGGTAAATTGCCAACCGTGTGTTGTGAGGCAAAAATACTGAGTTAGAGATTTCAAATGACAAAAGTAATTCTGGAAATGGAATCAGGGCGGAAAATTGAGTGAATAGGCGAATTTGGGAAAAATTGATGAATAGTGAATTTCAAGTGTTAAAATACTGTGATGTGAGTGTACCAATAGGTGTGAAATTTTTATCAATATTTTGGAGAAATAAAAATATGTCATGGACTGGAAAAATATTTAGATTAAGGATTTGTGATCGGAATTTTTATCGGAGTTAAAGTTAGATCGCGTGTGGGACCCGTGTGACCGAAGTCACTTGGCCCCACCCTCTTTTTCTTCTTCTTTCCTCCTCTTTTCTTCTCCATTTGCGCGCTCCTTCCCTGCAAAAGACCAAGAAACACCATTTTCTTCACCATTTTCCCATTTCTTCGTTTCTTCACCGAATCGCTTGATTTTGGTGTTGAAATCTATCGTAAACAACCTTCCAAAGCCATTGGTAACACTTAGAAGCCTTGAATCCATCTCTTTGGCCGCGTTTTTGGCAAACTCAGATTCGACCCACTTGAGTTTTTGGAGATTTCTTGGAGTTTTGATCTTCAAATGGTTTAGTGAAGCCTTGGTGGTGATCATACAACACATTGTAAGTATATTTGTGGTCTTTTGATGGTTGATTTCATAGATCTATGAATTTGTGTTCAAAGCTTTGATTTTAGATGTGTGATGATAGAGAGCCCAAATGGAAAAATGCTATTAGATGAAAAGGCCTTAGAATCATGTTTGTAAGCTAGAAATGCTATGTTAATTTTTGGTGAAAAATATAGGTTTTTAACTTAGAGGAATTTGGGGAATTTTCATGAAAAGTGAGTTTTGGTGTAATTTGGATTTGATGATTGTTGTAGGGTGCCTCACACGGACGGAATTGTGAAAAGTTAAATTGGAGCATACGTTTGGAACGGATTGCTAAGTATTGAGGTAAACTCTTGGAACTTGGGTTTAATCCCTAGTGAGCTCCACCACACCTAGAGGAAGGTTGTGGTTGGATTATGTGGTTATGACATGATGTGATTGTGTGCTTGTATGCATATTGCTTGTATTGTGTGAAAATTGTGTGGTCACTGGCCAGTTGACGAGTGGAGTTTGGACATCCGCTGGGTTCGTCCTTGTGAGAATGCCAGTCGGGTATTGCCGTGGAGTCGACTCTGGGAGCGGCGCCAGGATGATCCAAACGTGGGACATCCGCCGGATAGGGCTCATGAGGAGTTCCGGTTGGGTATTGCCATGGAGTCTTCTCAACCATGGGAGAGGCGCCAGGATTGTCTCGGGAGTTATATGATGGAGTCCTTGAACATGAATCCATGAGTGGATGTTCTTGGGTGTCTCCAGGTGGATGGTGATATTGTTTTACTTGCATATCATATTATGTCATTTTGATACATTTTAGTGAGCCATGGAGTGGAGAGAGCCTCTAGCTCCATTGGTTTACTGAGATATATCCGTATATCTCACCCCGTGTTTGGGGGACCACATTTCAGGTCACTATGAGCCGGGAGGAGCTTCGGGCAAGAAGCCCGTATAGTGGACGTTGGATTGGCATGCGGTGCATTGGGATTGCATGACCTTTTGGAGGAGTTTATGGAGTGCACATAGCATACCATTAGTATTTTGAGACTTAGGTCATGAACATATTGCATGATGTTATTTCCATGCTTTTGTTAGTGTTCATGATTATATGCTAAGTCTTGTTTATGTTTCATTATTCATGGCATGGATAACTGTATATTTTGAGTGAGCATGGGACTTGTCCATTGCCACATTCATAGCCTTGAAGTCTTGATGAGTAATGTTGTAAAAATGGTCCATATTTGTATGTAAATGGCCATTATTTGAGAACCTTGTAAATGATGTTTAAACTTAAGGAAAATGCATGATGGAAGGGCCTAGAGCCTACATTAGGACATGATTATGTGTTGTGTGGAGTACCAAGGGGTTAGGGATGGATTACACACCCTTTTTGGGGTTTAAAATGCTGTAATCTGTCATTTTGCTGCATAGTAATCGATTACCCAAGGCATGGTAATCGATTACCATGCAACAGGGGACGAAAAATTGGCTACTGTCTGCACTGGTAATCGATTACTGGCCTTTGGTAATCGATTACCATGTGAGGTAATCGATTACCCAAAGTTGGTAATCGATTACCAGAACAGAGGATTGAGAAAATTGGCTACTGCCTCATTTTTGACAGGTGGTAATCGATTACCACCCACTGGTAATCGATTACCACAGTGTAATTTTTGAAAATTCAGGTTTTTTCTAGACTAAAAGAAAGGGGCTTAACTCGATGGGTAGGACTCCAAATGATACGTGGTTTGAAACCACGCGGAGATAACGTAAAGGACTATAACTTGGTAAAGTGTGAGAGTAAGATGGTGAGTTTAAATGAATTGAATAAAAGGAAGAATTTATGATGTTAGCAAAGTGTATGATTCTGCAAATGGCATTTACAATTATAGTGTGGTTTTAATTGATTACGGAAAATGTATTGATGTAAAAGAAAAGGAATATGTTAAAAGAAAAATTTGCCCGTAATTTAATTAATCTAATCACTGTGATTGTAACTGCGCTTAATATCATAATCAATGTTAACAATACCGGTGTACAACGGGCTGTTACATTTTATGGTATCAGAGCAGTTTTGTTTAGGGAACTCTGATTGTTTGTGTGTGTTGTATCTTGTGTGTCATAGCTATCTGTGAACTATTTATGATTAATGTATATGTGATTCCTCAGTGTGGGTCTGATCAACTCATTCCTTTGTGTTACATGTACAGATATCATGAGTAGGGCACGAGGTCGCCGTGGGGCACGTGGTGCAGGTCCTTTGCCACCGGATCCGGTCACTGCAGTCCTGAATGCTCTGCAGGCGGAAACGGCTACAAATAGAAATATGACTGAAAACCTGATGAAAACTAATCAGGATATGATGCAGGCCTTTATGGCTGAGATGAGGGCGGATAGAGGTCGTCCTAGGAGGGATAATACACCTCCACATACGGCTACGGTGACTCCTACACCAACGCCATCTGTTACTCCTCAACAGGGGGAGAGTGGGGCTAGTCACCACACTGGTGAGGCTAGTCATCATACTACTACTGACCCTAGTTATGTTCCTGATCCATCATCTGTTGCCCAATCCACTGGGGCTGCTGGGCAGGTGCTTGATAATGCTGACGATGAGCGTAGGCTCATATCTTTCAGGAAACATAAGCCACCCGCATTTCTGGGGTCAAGGGACCCAAAGGAGGTTACTGCTTGGTTGAGGGGTATGGATAAGATTTTTCAAGTTATGAGATGCCAAGATCCGCAGAAGTTGTTGTATTCTGTTTACATGCTGGAGGGTGATGCCCAAGAGTGGTGGGACAATGTGTCTCGCCCATTTGTTATTCAGGGTGAGGTTCTTACTTGGACTATGTTTGAAGGATTATTTCATGAAGAATATTTTCCCCGCGATGTTCGGGAGGCAAAGCAAGGTGAATTTGATAATTTGGTACAGGGAGTTATGACTGTGGATGCCTATGTGGCGAAATTTAATGAACTTGTCAAGTTTGCTAATTATGGAGGTACTCTACCTACTCCGGAATTCTTGTCAGCTAAATTTCAAAGAGGGCTGAGTGAGAAGATTGCTAAGGGAATGTCAAACACAGCGGTGAGGAACTTTGCTGATTTGGTGACCCAATGTAAGAGGGTCGAGACTGTTTATGGGAGGTATCCGAAATCTGATTCGGCAAAAGAGCAAGATGTTAAGAGGACACCTGGTCCTTCTGGTAATGCTAATAGAGGAGGTTTCAATAATAATAATAGAGGTAGGGGGTTGCATGTGAGGCAGCCTCCTGGTCAGTTCAAGAGGGGTGGAAATACTGGTGGTGGTGGTGCTTCGAACAGATATTTTACCCCACAATGTGGGAAGTGTGGGAAATACCACAGAGGTGTATGTGGTGCTGGTACGTCGAACTGTTTTAGATGTGGTCAGAGTGGCCACTTTGCTAGAAATTGTCCATCTTCTTCGGGGCAGGCTGCGAATCTGCAGGCCTTGCCGCCAGCTACTACTACTGCTGCTCCTATTGCTGTTGTTCCTACTGTGGGACGAGTTTATACTAAAAATGCACAACGTACTGAAAAGGCTCCGAATTTGGTTAAAGGTATAATTTTTCTATCTAATGTGGATTTATCTGTGTTGTTTGATTCGGGAGCAACACATTCATTTGTGGCGGACTATGTGGCTAAGGCGCTGGACTTAAAGGTAACAGAGATGGTTCCTCCGATGCGTATTACTACCGCTACAGGAGAGGTTAGTGAATCGTCTTGGATTTGTGAAGATGTGAAGTTTACCTATTTAGGCAGGGGTTACACCATTGATTTAATTATCTTACCCCTGGCCTCTGTCAATTTGATTTTGGGGATGGATTGGTTGTCTCGGAACTGCGCAATGATTGATTGCTGCGGAAAGAGGTTGTTGCTATCTCACGAGAGGCCGTCTGTTTGTCCGTCTCTGTATTTGTCTGTAAGTCAAACTGTGAAAGCCTTGAAGGCTGGAGATTTGGGTTATGTCTTGTTGGGCGGATTGGTGGGTGATAAAAAGGAAGAGATTTCTACTATTCCAGTTGTAAATGAGTTTGAGGATGTATTTCCGGATGAGATACCGGAATTCCCACCTGAGAGAGAGAGATTGAATTCTCGATTGATTTATTGCCTGGTGTGGGGCCGATTTCCTTGGCTCCATACCGGATGTCGCCACTTGAGTTGGCTGAGTTGAAGAAACACATTGAAGAACTATCTGCGAAGAATTTTATTAGGCCGAGTGTGTCTCCGTGGGGAGCACCGGTGATATTTGTAAAGAAAAAGGATGGTAGCATGAGATTGTGC
The DNA here is from genome assembly GCA_032173675.1 of Gastrolobium villosum. NCBI lineage: Eukaryota > Viridiplantae > Streptophyta > Magnoliopsida > Fabales > Fabaceae > Gastrolobium > Gastrolobium villosum. The sequence goes on along the minus strand of JAVKPL010014981.1, from coordinate 19,792 downwards.
ACTGACTACCGACAGTTGAATAAAGTGACTATTAAGAACCGGTACCCATTACCGCGTATTGATGACTTGTTAGATCAGTTGAGGGGTGACTGCGTATTTTCGAAGATTGATCTCCGGTCCGGATATCACCAGATTCGGATTAAACCGGAGGATGTACCTAAAACAGCTTTCCGATCCAGATATGGACATTTTGAGTATCAAGTGATTCCTTTTGGGCTTACTAATGCCCCGGCGGTGTTCATGGACTATATGAACCGCATTTTCAAACCGTTTTTGGACCAGTTTGTAATTGTTTTTATTGATGACATTTTGATCTACTCTAAGAGTAAAGAGGAGCACGTCGACCATTTGAGGACTGTGCTGCAGGTGTTGAAAGATAAGAAACTGTATGCTAAACCGTCTAAGTGTGAATTCTGGTTATCTGAGGTGCAATTCTTGGGTCACGTTATTTCTGCAAGTGGTGTTGCAGTGGATCCAAGCAAGATTGAAGCGGTGAGTGACTGGGAAAGACCTAAGACTGTGACTGAGATCAGAAGTTTTCTGGGGCTTGCTGGCTATTATCGCCGATTTATACAGGGATTTTCTGCAATGGTTCTACCGTTGACCCGATTGACACGAAAGGATACTCCTTTTGTGTGGACCCAGGAATGTGAGGACTGCTTTCTGCTACTTAAAGAGAAATTGACCACTGCTCCGGTGTTAACTCTACCTGATCCGGAGGGTGAGTTTGTATTATATTGTGATGCTTCTAAGAAAGGTTTAGGGAGCATGCTGATGCAGGAAGGAAAAGTGATTGCATATGCGTCTAGGCAGTTGAGGCCACATGAAGAAAATTATCCGACGCACGACTTGGAGTTAGCTGCTAATGTGTTTGCCTTGAAAATTTGGAGGCATTTTCTGTATGGGATGAAATTTGCTGTGTTCAGCGACCATAAAAGCTTGAAATATTTGTTTGATCAGAAGGAGCTGAATATGAGACAGCGTAGATGGGTTGAATTCTTGAAGGATTATGATTTTGAGCTGAAATACCACCCGGGAAAGGCCAATGTTGTGGCCGATGCATTGAGTAGGAAGTCTGTTAACTTATCTCATATGATGATGTGGGACAATGAAGTGATTGAGCAATTCCGTGATATGAAAATAACGGATTTCTTTGCAGGAAGAATGTGTGATATGGAGTTGACTCGGATTGAGAACGAGCTGCACGAGAAGATTAAAGGGACTCAAATCAGAAATGAAAGTATAAAGTATTTGAAAGGCCAGAGTGGCATATCTGTTAATGAACAGGGATTGTTGCTGTATCAGGGCAGGATTGTGGTGCCCAAGGAACTTGCAGAGGAAGTAATGACTGAGGCCCATAAGGGTCAATATGCTATCCACCCAGGTGCCACAAAAATGTACCAAGATTTGAAAGTTAAGTTCTGGTGGCCTGGGATGAAGAGGGATGTTGCCGAGTACGTGTCTAAGTGCTTGGTGTGTCAGAAAGTAAAAATAGAGCATCAGAAACCTGCTGGATTACTTCAGCCGCTGGATATACCTGAATGGAAATGGGAGAGTATTTCAATGGATTTTGTTGTTGGATTGCCGCGAACTCAAGCTGGTTATGATTCGATTTGGGTTATTGTGGACCGACTCACGAAGTCTGCACATTTTCTACCAGTACGAGTAGACTACACCACAGAGAAGTTGGCTACACTGTATGTAAAGGAGATTGTTAGACTCCATGGGATACCGATTAGCATTGTCAGCGATCGGGACCCGAAGTTTACTTCACGATTTTGGGGAGCCTTGCAGCAGGCTTTTGGCACTCAGCTTCGACTGAGCACTGCTTATCACCCGCAGACTGATGGTCAGACTGAGAGGACCATACAGACACTTGAGGATATGCTGAGAGCTTGCACACTGGAACAGGGTAATGCTTGGGATAAGTACTTACCACTGGTGGAGTTTTCTTATAACAACAGTTTTCATTCCAGTCTGGGTATGGCACCATATGAGGTTTTGTATGGCAGGAGGTGTCGTACGCCCACTTGTTGGACTGAGGTAGGCGATAAAGAAAGATTTGGTCCGGATTTTGTGCAGGAAACAACAGTGCAAATTGAAATGATCAGAGAAAAATTGAAACAGGCACAGAATCGGCAGAAGAGCTATTATGACAATAAGCATAGACCGCTGGAATTTGAGGAAGGTGACCATGTTTTTGTACGTTTGTCGCCGGTCACAGGTGTTGGCCGTGCGTTGGGTGTGAGGAAGCTGAGTCCACGGTTCATCGGGCCATATCAGATTATGAAAAGAGTAGGATTGGTGGCCTATCAGCTTGCCTTACCCCCGCAGCTATCTAATTTACATGATGTTTTTCATGTGTCGCAGTTGCGACGTTATGTTCCGGATGAATCACATGTGGTGATGCCGGACAATATTGAAATCAGGGAGAACTTGAAGACTCCCATTGGTCCTATTGCAGTTTTGGATCGCAGTGAAAAGCGATTGAGAAGTAAAGTGATTCCCATGCTGAAGATTCAGTGGGAAGGCCGCACACCTGAGGAGGCTACTTGGGAGCGGGAGGACGAGATTCTCCGGCTGTATCCTGAGTTAGTGAGCAGGTATGATCTAATTTTGCGGACAAAATTTCAAAAAGGTGGGGTGAATATAACACCTCAAATATTTAAATGTTTATTTTTATATTATATTGTGAAATGAAAGTTGGTGGATTAGTGAAAATCCAAGGTTATGGCCAAAAGGGGCAAAAAGGGCAAAATGGTAAATTGCCAACCGTGTGTTGTGAGGCAAAAATAATGAGTTAGAGATTTCAAATGACAAAAGTAATTCTGGAAATGGAATCAGGGCGGAAAATTGAGTGAATAGGCGAATTTGGGAAAAATTGATGAATAGTGAATTTCAAGTGTTAAAATACTGTGATGTGAGTGTACCAATAGGTGTGAAATTTTTATCAATATTTTGGAGAAATAAAAATATGTCATGGACTGGAAAAATATTTAGATTAAGGATTTGTGATCGGAATTTTTATCGGAGTTAAAGTTAGATCGCGTGTGGGACCCGTGTGACCGAAGTCACTTGGCCCCACCCTCTTTTTCTTCTTCTTTCCTCCTCTTTTCTTCTCCATTTGCGCGCTCCTTCCCTGCAAAAGACCAAGAAACACCATTTTCTTCACCATTTTCCCATTTCTTCGTTTCTTCACCGAATCGCTTGATTTTGGTGTTGAAATCTATCATAAACAACCTTCCAAAGCCATTGGTAACACTTAGAATCCTTGAATCCATCTCTTTGGCCGCGTTTTTGGCAAACTCAGATTCGACCCACTTGAGTTTTTGGAGATTTCTTGGAGTTTTGATCTTCAAATGGTTTAGTGAAGCCTTGGTGGTGATCATACAACACATTGTAAGTATATTTGTGGTCTTTTGATGGTTGATTTCATAGATCTATGAATTTGTGTTCAAAGCTTTGATTTTAGATGTGTGATGATAGAGAGCCCAAATGGAAAAATGCTATTAGATGAAAAGGCCTTAGAATCATGTTTGTAAGCTAGAAATGCTATGTTAATTTTTGGTGAAAAATATAGGTTTTTAACTTAGAGGAATTTGGGGAATTTTCATGAAAAGTGAGTTTTGGTGTAATTTGGATTTGATGATTGTTGTAGGGTGCCTCACACGGACGGAATTGTGAAAAGTTAAATTGGAGCATACGTTTGGAACGGATTGCTAAGTATTGAGGTAAACTCTTGGAACTTGGGTTTAATCCCTAGTGTGCTCCACCACACCTAGAGGAAGGTTGTGGTTGGATTATGTGGTTATGACATGATGTGATTGTGTGCTTGTATGCATATTGCTTGTATTGTGTGAAAATTGTGTGGTCACTGGCCAGTTGACGAGTGGAGTTTGGACATCCGCTGGGTTCGTCCTTGTGAGAATGCCAGTCGGGTATTGCCGTGGAGTCGACTCTGGGAGCGGCGCCAGGATGATCCAAACGTGGGACATCCGCCGGATAGGGCTCATGAGGAGTTCCGGTTGGGTATTGCCATGGAGTCTTCTCAACCATGGGAGAGGCGCCAGGATTGTCTCGGGAGTTATATGATGGAGTCCTTGAACATGAATCCATGAGTGGATGTTCTTGGGTGTCTCCAGGTGGATGGTGATATTGTTTTACTTGCATATCATATTATGTCATTTTGATACATTTTAGTGAGCCATGGAGTGGAGAGAGCCTCTAGCTCCATTGGTTTACTGAGATATATCCGTATATCTCACCCCGTGTTTGGGGGACCACATTTCAGGTCACTATGAGCCGGGAGGAGCTTCGGGCAAGAAGCCCGTATAGTGGACGTTGGATTGGCATGCGGTGCATTGGGATTGCATGACCTTTTGGAGGAGTTTATGGAGTGCACATAGCATACCATTAGTATTTTGAGACTTAGGTCATGAACATATTGCATGATGTTATTTCCATGCTTTTGTTAGTGTTCATGATTATATGCTAAGTCTTGTTTATGTTTCATTATTCATGGCATGGATAACTGTATATTTTGAGTGAACATGGGACTTGTCCATTGCCACATTCATAGCCTTGAAGTCTTGATGAGTAATGTTGTAAAAATGGTCCATATTTGTATGTAAATGGCCATTATTTGAGAACCTTGTAAATGATGTTCAAACTTAAGGAAAATGCATGATGGAAGGGCCTAGAGCCTACATTAGGACATGATTATGTGTTGTGTGGAGTACCAAGGGGTTAGGGATGGATTACACACCCTTTTTGGGGTTTAAAATGCTGTAATCTGTCATTTTGCTGCATAGTAATCGATTACCCAAGGCATGGTAATCGATTACCATGCAACAGGGGACGAAAAATTGGCTACTGTCTGCACTGGTAATCGATTACTGGCCTTTGGTAATCGATTACCATGTGAGGTAATCGATTACCCAAAGTTGGTAATCGATTACCAGAACAGAGGATTGAGAAAATTGGCTACTGCCTCATTTTTGACAGGTGGTAATCGATTACCACCCACTGGTAATCGATTACCACAGTGTAATTTTTGAAAATTCAGGTTTTTTCTAGACTAAAAGAAAGGGGCTTAACTCGATGGGTAGGACTCCAAATGATACGTGGTTTGAAACCACGCGTAGATAACGTAAAGGACTATAACTTGGTAAAGTGTGAGAGTAAGATGGTGAGTTTAAATGAATTGAATAAAAGGAAGAATGAATGATGTTAGCAAAGTGTATGATTCCGCAAATGGCATTTACAATTATAGTGTGGTTTTAAATGATTACGGAAAATGTATTGATGTAAAAGAAAAGGAATATGTTAAAAGAAAAATTTGCCCGTAATTTAATTAATCTAATCACTGTGATTGTAACTGCGCTTAATATCATAATCAATGTTAACAAGTTAGGAGTGGGATGAGGGAAACAGCTATAATAACTGAAGAGGTAGTTAGTTAGTTGTAATATGATTGCTGGAGTGCTAGTTAGGAAAAGCTTTTACAGAATGGGAAGGAAGAGAAGGTGGTTTATAAGGTATAACTAGGAATAGAGGGAAAATTGGAATTAGCTTTCGGTTCTTGAGAGAAATTGGGAGGGAGAGAATCAGGTCTCTCGAATACCAGGAGAGATACAGAGAGAATCCTACTCTATCATTCTTGATATCTGCTCTGTATTTCATTGATACTGATCAGAGTTTTCTTTTGTAGTAAAGGTTAGTTGCCTATTTTTCATCCAGTTCCATCAGTTTCCTCGACATCTTTAGGTGCTATTGGTGTTTGCTTTATAAGTATGTCTATGTTGTTTCCTGTAATGATGACTTGGATTGTTGTCAAAGCACGTTAAGAAGAGTTAGTAGATGGAAGATGAATCGTGTTTTTTAAACTCTGTATACCCTAGTTGCACATCTTGGGTATTGTGTAGAAAATCGTTGTATTTCTATTAAGCTTTGTGGTGGCTTGCTATATTAGAGCAGAATGGTCAGGTTTGAAGAAGAAATCTTGCATTACATCTTCTATGGGATAGTATTACCATTATGGCTTGTGGTTGGTGATCATAGACAAACATTTGGACGTATTGAAAAGCACTCTTGTATGGGTAAACCTGTCAAAGTCATAGTAAAAGATTAAGTTTGCAATATACAGCAGTTTGTAATCCATGAGAAGTATGGAAAGCATTAATGATAGAGGTCTGGGACCCATGAAGAATTCTAAATATCCTTTGATCTTAATCAACTTTGATTTTCTTTGTTTAATCCCAGTTCATATTCAAATTATGGTATAAAATACAAGGTGAAATTGTTTGAAATGTTTAAGAACTGTACACACACACACACACACACATAGAACTTGAACTATCCATTATCCATTAAATATACATGCTCATACATACTTTAGGTGATATTTAGTTGTAAAAATAGTGTCCAGGTTGGGATTTCAAACTAATTGGTGAAACTTCAAAGAGGCTATAATACTGTATATCGATGAGCCACTAACAATAAAAAGCATAAATCTCTTGGTCAATGCCAACAAAGTTTCAGTATTTTTCCAACCTAGGCTGACCTTTAATAAGACTGGTGCTACATGGCCCATATTTCCCTAGTCTTTTTTTCCCTCATTCTAATATTATATCTAGCTTCCTTCCTTTCTAATAGTCATGTTTATGTAGGATCCACAACCAAAATATAAGCTCTTTGGTGCTATTGTGCATTCAGGCGACTCCCCGAAATCTGGTCACTATTATGCTTATGTAAAGGTTTGTGAATTTATAGTTCATCTTTACACAACTATATAGCCAATACATTCATCCCCAAATATGCCAGAATCTAATTTCCTATTTTGTTCACAGGATGCAATGGGTAGGTGGTATCGCTGTGATGATTCTCGTGTGACAGTTGCAACCTTGCAACAAGTTTTGTCAGAAAAGGCTTATATTCTTTTTTTCTCTCGAACTAACCAAAGGCCAGTTCCTCCGGAAGATATTCTTGGATACTCTGATATTCGGACAGTTGATATGCATTCTGTGAAATCAGATCCTCCGGAAGATACTGATAGAAGCAGGGTAATAACAGGTAGAGGGCCTGACAACTTTAAGCAAGAAAGCAATGGCATCAACAGCCAACCTAAATTATTGGGAAATAAGAGAAAGATATTGGAGGTTCCATGCATCTTGCTTGCCCAAGATGGTCAGTCTCAAGCAAGAGTTCAAGAAATGAAGGACGGGTATGACATAATGAAACTCATCTTTTTTTTTTAATTTTTTCTTACTAATTTTAGTTTAATATGTTAAATAAATATATTTTTTTAGTGATGCCTAAGCATGTTTTTTTTTCTGGTGTATATTGATATTTTTTGTCTCATACTTTTGAATGTGTTTTTTATTGCTGAGATTGAGACTTTGGTAGTTGGGTTTGGACTGTCAATGTTAGTTAATGTTTGACATTGTTTTGTTAAAGTCTTAATTCTGTTGAGGCTTTGATATTTTTTTTTATTGTTTCGATAACCTTATTGGTGGGGAAGGGCATACAAGAATCGGTTACGTGTCTTTTGGCATCCCCGTCACTTAGCCATTCCCATCTGAAGGAAACATTGTGCAATCAACAATGCTAGTGGATGCTCCACAATAACTTTTTCCCATCATTTCATTATTTAATTATTTCTTCCTTTCCTTCTTTCTCTATTCAATACCTGACATGCTAAAATATGTTGATGATATATTTTTTTGAGGATATTTTAGTCTTATTTATTCATGCTGTGCTGAAATCATGCTTGTTACCTTCTTTTTTCATGCCCAAAATTGTATACACACTTGTTAACATTTATGTATTTATTTCCTTTGACAATCAGTTCGACACCTCTACTTGCTAAAATATTCACTGTGTCTGATTCTGAATTTCTGATGTTGTTTTCTTTCTAAAAATTTCATTATATGCCTGATTCTGATACTATGTTTCAAAATATAACACAGTCTTGGGAAAGAAGCAAAGTCAACATTGAAGTCGTGTGGCTGGACAGATATGGTCTATGACTTCATGCGTTCTAGAAAGAGGTCACGTGCTCCAGAAGCTGGAAATTTAGCAAGTGGAGATCAAGCAAGGTAAGTTTGATGATATTCTACGTCGCTTTAAGCATTGAACCCATTGATTTTGTATACAAACTTAGCCATTCCCATCTGAAGGAAACATTGTGCAATCAGTAATGTTAGTGGATGCTCCACAATAACTTTTTTTTCCTCATTTTATTATTTAATTATTTCTTCCTTTCCTTCTCTCTCTATTCAATACCTGACATGCTAAATTATGTTGATGATATATTTTTTCAGGATATTTTAGTCTTATTTATTCATGCTTTGCTGAAATCATGCTTGTTAACTTCTTTTTTCATGCCCAAAATTGTATACACACTTTTTCACATTTATATATTTATTTCCTTTGACAATCAGTTCGACACCTCTACTTGCTAAAATATTCTCCCTGTCTGATTTTGAATTTCTGATGTTGTTTTCTTTCTAAAAATTTCATTATATGCCTGATTCTGATACTATGTTTCAAAATATAACGCAGTCTTGGGAAAGAAGCAAAGTCAACTTTGAAGTCGCGTGGCTGGACAGATATGGTCTATGACTTCATGCGTTCTCGAAAGAGGTTACGAGCACAAGAAGCTGGAAATTTAGCAAGTGGAGATCAAACAAGGTAAGTTTGATGATATTCTACATCGCTTTAAGCATTGAACCCATTAGTTTTGTATACAAACTTACTCGTTCCCATCTGAAGGAAACATTGTGCAATCAGTAATGTTAGTGGATACTCCACAATAACTTTTTTTTCCCTCATTTCATTATTTAATTATTTCTTCCTTTCCTTCTCTATCTATTCAATACCTGACATGCTAAAATATTTTGATGATATATTTTCAGGATATTTTAGTCTTATTTATTCATGCTTTGCTGAAATCATGCTTGTTACCTTCTTTTTTCATGCCCAAAATTGTATGCACACTTGTTCACATTTATGTATTTATTTCCTTTGATAATCTGTTCGACACCTCTACTTGATAAATTATTCACTGTGTCTGATTCTGAATTTCTGATGCTATTTTCTTTCTAAAAATTTCATTATATGCCTGATTCTGATACTATGTTTCAAAATATAACTCAGTCTTGGGAAAGAAGCAAAGTCAACTTTGAAGTCGCATGGCTGGACATATATGGCCTATGACATCATGTGTTCAAGAAAGAGGTTACGTACTCAAGAAGCTGGAAATTTAGCAAGTGGAGATCAAACAAGATAAGTTTGATGATATTCTACATCGCTTTAAGCATTGAACCCATTGATTTTGTATACAAACGTGGCTGTAGCACAATTCTGTGAGAAAAAATATGCTTATCTTCTTCTCTACATTGCACTCTCAAGTGGCCAAATCTTCTTCAACAAGGTTACGACCAATCACTACTTCGAACTCTTTAATGCTCTGTTTGTTTCCCGGGAAAATGTGGGAAAATTGTTCTATGCTGATTGCGAAACTAGGATTCGATGTTCTGTTTGGTTGTTTCTACTTTTTAATTTATTATTATGCGTATTTTTTTTTCTTCTACTCGGTTAATTGTTTTGCTTAGTTGGAGTTTAAGTTGAATTTGAGGCGTGTGTGGATCAGGGATTTGTGTGTTGTGAGTGGTTGTTGAGCATTTTTTTCAATTGTAATGGAAATGTTTTATCTTTGTCTTGTACTGGAATTGAAATAGGGTTGAGTGTAAGAGAATTGAAGCAATTAAGATTTTTTCTTATTATATATATTTTCCTGAATTTTGCATGTTGTGTCTCTTTGGTGGAATGGTGGTGGCAAACTGGTAATATCAAAGTCCTTGCGTCAACTTCTTGTTTGGATTTTGATGTTGGTCTTTTATGCATTGACTGTCTTTTAATGTGATCCTTAGAAGTGTTATTGATATGCCTCTCGCAAGTGTAGTTTTCTGTGTTAAAATTGATAAGAATTGATTCATAAAAGAGCAACTTATATATATATATATATATATATATATATATATATATATGCAAACTATATTGATTCTTTCTTTTCAATTATACTTCTCACCTATTGGTTGTATTTATACAGGTAAAAGGAGTGAAAACTACAATTTATAAAAGTTTGTTGATGCAAGTCCATAATTCCAGAAGCATGGCGCAGACCGGCACCACACTGGCGCGAACCCGCGCCAGTTTACGAACTTTTCAGCGAAGTCAATAAAGTGGTGCTAAGTAGCACCAAAGTGGCGCCAAACCAAGACAAAAATAAAGTGCAGAATCATGGCGCTAATTGATGCCCAAATTGAAGAAGAATGGCGCCAATTAGCGCCCCAAAGAAGAAAGATGGCGCCAAGTAGCGCCACTATGGCGCCTACTGGCGCCGTTTTACGAACATTCAGTACCGGCTTTTGCAAATCAGGCAGTAGCACCGCGCGAACTTGCGCCAACCCGAGAGGAAGAAACAAATTATAAATAGCCCTCATTACAGAATTAGGGCATTCAGATCTGGAGACTTGGAAGGAGAGGAGGCAGCCGTGGAGTTCTTCGTGTTCTTCATATTGGATCTCCTCTTTGTATTTTCTTTCCCTTTCATTTTTAGTTTATGCTGAATTTTAGATCAGCGATCATGATGTTGATTGGCTAGATCTCTATATTGTAGCCAGGGTCACGATCCATATGTGAGCCCTTGAAACGAAGGATTGATTTATAGTTGTTCGTTTATATAATTATCTTTATCATTACTCTGCGCGAATTTTGATATTTCCTTTGTTAGAATTGATCAATCTGATAGTTGGGGATATTCTGAGGACCAAAACCCTAGATAGGAATATTGGGGTTTTGATCTCGAAAGGGGGTAAGATAACCTATGTAGCACCGATACGACACGTGACACGACACGACACTCCGACACGTCAATCCTAAAAAATTATGGATTTCGACACGTTGGGACACGTTTTAATATTAAATAATATCTTTAATTTATATAGTGTATATTTCATTTAATATTTAATAAAGATGGAAGCTTTAATAAAAAAAATAAAAACTGGGATGAGAGAGATATAATATCAGATAGAGAGAACAAATCATATTAGAGAGAGAGATCAGAGAGAATGAGATACAACAAGAGCGTAATAGGAATTGACAAGAATGATGGTGAGATGATCTCTTATCTACTTAAGGGGAAAAAAGACAAAAAAATAAATTGATATGATCAGGTGGAAGCTTTATTAATATATTTTAACTTTTTAAAAAAAATAAAAAAAAAAAAACAAAAAACAAAAAAATTACGAAAATGCCATTTGACCGTGTTGGACACGGTCAAATTCGCGTGTCGGATTGTCAACGTGTCGGAAAAAGTCAACCGCGTGTCCGACACCGTGTCGGAGCGTGTCGGACCCGACTCTTCCTGTTTTTACAAGTGTCCGTGCTTCCTAGGTCTCAACCCTTGGGTTCCCTGAACCTGAAATAAGCGTCCCTGTAAGAACCCGCACCGTTAATTAAGGAAGTTAATTAATTAATTATGTGAGATTAGGAAATAATTCCATAATTGACCCTAATAATTATTATGAGGCTCTAATAATTATAGTAAGTGATTAAGAATGCTGAAAGTCGCTTTTCGGAAGAAAAGTGCAGATACCGGTTCTGCTAGTCGGTATAAATGCGTACCGAAAAAGTATCCCGAAAAATTATAATAAGTGTATGAATATTCCTAGAATAATATACAGGACTTATAAAATGAGTTTCAAGTTAAAATAATGAGAACTAGTGCCAGAATTGATACTGGCTATAGAAAAGCGCGTACCGGAAAGGTGCTCCGAAAAATAAAGTAAAAATATGTTAATTATTGTAAAATTGAGTAGGTTAAGAATCCTGAGTTTGGGATTAAAATGTTAAGCGCAGCAATTAAAGTTAATACTATGTGATTAATTGTTAACCAGCTATAAATAGCCACTTGCATACAACCCTAGGCTGATCCTTAGCCTCTTGTGCGTGGGTTTTAGTGTGTGTTGGTCAGCCTCCTTGAGCCTTGCCTTCTCTTCGCCATTTCTTCAAGGAAAACATCCAAAGTCTTCTCTTTTCCTTTGATTCTTCTCCTTCTTTCTTTGTAAACACTTGGTAGAGTGGTGTGGCAAGGTTGAGTTAGTCACCTTTTGAGTTGGTGTTTCTGTTTTGAGGTAGGGAGAGTGTTGGCTTGGTAGTTGGTGTAACAGCCCGTTACGTACCGGTATTGTTAACATTAATTATGATATTAAGCGCAGTTACAATCACAGCAGTTCATTTATAAAAATGAGAATAAACTTTTTCCGATTATTACGCGAACAGTAAAAGTATAAAAAGCGTAATAATAAAAAGCTGTGATCGCAACTGTAACACTAGCGGAAGACTTACTTAAATTTTTTATACACTTTAATCTACTACATACAAGACACTAAGGGGTTCCCATAAACCCACTTAGCCAATTCCTCACTTTTACGTTTTTACCACTTAACCGGACTTGCTAATTTATTTTTCTACGAACACAAAATAAAAATCCAAACTTACACTCCAGGTTATCTTTTTTCCTTATTCACTTACCTTTCTAACAAGCTATCACACACTCGATTCCGAGCTCGTGAGCTCCGGTTATCGCCGTTTGAAGATGGACAAACAACATTGCCTACCAACTCCAAAACAGCCTAAAACCTACAATCTTCATGGAATAAACTGTACCTAACCGCCCAACCAATGACTCTCAAACTTTTACACCATAAACTAGACACCTCAAACTTCGATTTGATATATCGTATGCTTAATTTGACCAAGTAACGAAGCGGGAATTAATTTCTCAAAACTACCTCAAATCTGCCAACAAAAACAGGGCAGAACAGGGCAGTATGTTACAACAGCCCCCATGGGCTGCACACACCACCAATGAACCTAGGCTTTTGACACAACGTAGGGGACATCTTAAGCTTCAAAATGGCGTATGGCACGTCCCAATCGGACCACTATGGAGAGAGATACGCTCTCCCAAAGTTCACCCAAAAACTGCCAATTCTACAGAAAATTCGCCAGAGTTTCCTTTGTATTTCCTAAAATCCCCAAATTTGCATAACCTGTTTAACACCACTAATACACCTGAAATCCAGCAAAATCCAATGGGTGGCACACACAAGGTCCAACAACGCCTTGGGGCACTTACAACCCAATACAATATACACTTAAAACATAAGCAGTTTACTTTCAATCCTTTATAATTTCAATCACTAACATCAATTTCATGCGTAAATCATAATGCAGATAATCATAAACCTACAATAGGCCTAAAGCCCTACCATCATATTACATACATCCATGGTACATTTACAACACTGGATTACATTTACATTTACAACTTTCACTTTAAACTACAAATATTTACATATTACACTTCACTTGCCAAATAAATCCATAAACTAAAATGACATGATAGCTAAACTATACACCACTGCTCCACTCGTCATCATGCGGGCTTCTCGCCCGCTGCTCCATATCCACTGGTACATCCTGAAATAATGCCCCGAGACGGGGTGAGATATACGGATATATCTCAGTAACCAAGAGGTTCTGGAGAAAACTCCGCCCAATGGTTCACTTCGATGTATATCAATAATATAAAACAACACCACTGTTATAAAACGGGATAAAGCAAGGGATTTAGAGAAAGGGGGAATATATCAGAACAACTACGACATGCGGGATGGTAGCTACCAATACCACGCCATGTCCTCGGCTATACGCCTATGGGTACTACCCCTGGCGTGTTCATAGAACAACCCACCAAGGTACCCCTTCCAACCATATACACCCGAGACAACCTAGTGTGCTCCTATCCGGATAACACACCACGACCCTGGGTCAACTGGAACTCCCTCTCGGAGACCTATCCAATGGCAGTCCGGAAACACTTGCCCGAAGGCTAAAAATATCTACTGGCCAGAGATCTGGTACATAAGTACCCACTGTGATAATGCACATGCATGCTCATGTTGTTCTACACTACTCATACACACTTCCTACCGTTGCCATCAACTAGCAAGGTGGAACACAAAAGGGGAACAAGCCCCAGTACCAAGAGGTTACCTTTCTTTTTCCTTTCACTGAGCTCCGCAGAACTCCACTTACAGCTTGATTCACAGGGAACGCCTACACAGAGGACCATTCCACACACTTAGAACTTTGAATCCACTCATGAATTTCAACATACCATATGTAAACCACATCACTTACCTCACTCCACTTGATCTAGGACCAAGGGAAATCCACTGTTTCACTGTTCCAAGTCTATGTCCACGTACGGCAACCTTTGCAACCATGCACAGCCGTCAGTTTCAGTCACAATACGTCAAACCGCAAAAACGTCAAATTCCTCTTCTCTCCCCCTAAGGTTCGGCCATAATAGGGTTATTTTGGGTTTTATTTTTCTAAATTTTCTTTCTCATTTTATTTCACTTACTTAGGTTACCCAAAGGCTAGTTCAATCGCCGTTTTTTGGTTTTACGACTTTTTCGCAACGTTTTGCGAATTATTACACTCTAGGCACATTTTGCCACTTTTGACACTTATTATTTTTACATTGATTCTTGCACATGCCAATCACCACACAACCCATCTAATAACTTTTCCATCACACAACACAACACCAAAGTGTTCTAAAACATCAATTTGCTCAATTGTACATAATGGCCTAATCTTGGTTAGTCCAAACCAAGGATTTCCACTCAATTCCTATGGCCCACAACTCTCATAATCACTTCCTAGCATCATATAATCACACTACAATTCACTATACCACACATTAACACAAAACTCAAAAATTCCATTTCATGCACCCATTTTTTTTTCTAAGTTAAAAATCCATTTTTTTCGCTTAAAATTTTCATTGCATTTCTAGCATTAATACATCATTCTAAGACATTATCATCTAATAGACATTTTCCATTTGAGCTCTCTAACACCACATATCACAAAATCCCTCTTTAGGGGCAATTATCACAACTCAAAATTTAACCAATGATGTTGAAATAACTTACCCAATTGCACGGTATATGGCTCCACCTAAGTATACTCCACCATTGGAGCATTTGAAAGCATCATGATCACCCTTTTATCCCTTGAAAACCGCACCAAAATAGTGTGAGATCTCCTCACACACTCAATTTCAAGACTAAACAAGGCTACCAATGGGTTTAGGAGGTGTTTTCCATCAAGATTCAACACAAACTTTGTTGAATTTGGTGGAGAATTGGTTGGTTTGTGAGAAAGGCCAATCTTGCGCAAAAATGGAGGCAAAGGGGTGTTGTCCGCGGCTGTGAGGAGAAATAAGGAAGGAACACGGCTTGTGAGGGAGATGAATAGTACCAAGTAAGTGTTTATTTGAATTAAAGTGGGTACCGGATCCCACGTGATTTAAAACTCATCCGAATTTCCCTCCGATCATCACTAAAATTCACAATTTAAAAACCTAATGAGAAATTATAATTTTTCATCTTAACAAAATCCTTTAATTTTACTCAGATAAATTTTGGAGCTTTCCGGTTGTTCGGAAAAAAAAACACTGCTTTAAGGTACAGCGCGCTCCGTTGACAAACTTCCACAATTTGACTTAAATCCCTCAAATATTATCTGAAATCATATTTCCTATTTCTATGGACCATTTAAAATCAATATTTGAAACCTAGAGCTCAAAATTCCACTGGCACGTTTTACGGTGCAATCTGACTGCGGTATTTTTACCCGCGAAAAACACTATTCACTGATTTTTCTGAAACTTGCCTATCCACTCAATTTTTCGTTCTGAATCCATTTCCAGGCTTATTTTATCATCTGAGACCTCCTGCTCAATTTTTTTACCTTCCTAGGGTTGCGTGTTGGCTAATTACCGTTTTGCCCTTTCTTTGTATTTTGGCCCAATCTTTGGGATTTTCACTAATACATCACTTAATTTCTCACTTAATACTTTAATTACTTAATTTAGAATTGTGAGGTGTTATAATCACCCCACCTTTTAGATTTTTGTCCGCAAAATTACATCTTAACGGTCCCGTAACACGGGGTGGAACCGAAAATCTCATCTCTGCGGTATCCATAATTACTTAGTCTTTCACAAACTTGATAACTTCGGTATCTGACCCCTTAACTCATTATATCTTTCACTGTTTGCTTAAACCACTGTTGCTTTTTCACTCACTGTAGTTCATCATATACTCATTTTATACTTGTCATTTATGGTGCTACGACCTTCAATTCGCAATACTTTAAGCTCTTCACGGCTTACGGTTACACTTTCACCAATTTATAGGTAATAGACGACCATATTACAATTTTTCTGTCTCACTTCATCTCATTTTCATCTTCATCTGTCTTTCGGACCCAAAGCCGTTTCCAAAAATCTCTAGTTGTTTCCATAATAGGCCTCAACCATTCTCATATATCTTCACACTTTCTTTAGCATTTAACTCTTTTCGCTGTCCTCATTGTTTCAACCATACTCAGACATACTAGTCCTTTCCATTACTGTTATTGCTCTTACGATTTAGTTGTTTTTCTTAGCTTTCACCAAAGCACATCCTTTCTAGTTTCCAGGGCACTTTGTCGTTTCTTATGATTCTGACTCACATTAACTTCTACACTCATATACTTTATTTTTCCTTGTCACGTGTCTTCACCTCTTCTTAGGTACTCACCACTATATTTTTCTCCTTGTGATACGAAACTAACAATCCTCACAACAACAATCCTCACAACAGTTATCTCTTCGATTAACCTTTTAAGGTCTTCTAACCACACACACTCCTGAATCTTTCCATCTAGTAATCATATTCATAATTTGCTTTCACTGTTACTCTTTTCATTAACTGAACCATCTCAACTTTATCAACTCAATCAGCTCAATTCTCCACTCAGACCTCTCACGGTCTAAACAGAACACTCATCAATGACCTCCATATCGAGGACTCATGCTTAATATTTTCACCTACTAACTATTTTCAACCTTCATTCCACTTCGATGTTACCACTTAACCTTATGTTCCACTCATTTATACCACTTTCTCGTAATCATAATCATTTAATCCTGGATGTCAAACTCAAAACACTATTACTTTACAGCTTTACTCACTTCCACTAAACACTTTGGAACGAATCAATTTCCGACCACTTCACTATTAACTGATGGGCTATTCAAAATACCATATCTCTCATATACAAGTCCTACTCAATAGGAATCCTTGACACTCAATTATCAAGTCACTTAAAATTTATTCCATCATTGCCACCACTTCTACAATTTACCACCAGTTGGTATATCAGTCTCTCAGAATATTCAAAATTACCAAAAACACTCGTCCATACCTCATTAGTACTTAATCAAAACATCATTAACATTGTGCATTTTCCACACACTTTCCACCATAAGTGGCATATGCGATTACATACAACATTTCTCAATCTACTTTACCAACAAAACCAAGCTATTCACTCTTTGGTAATCAATTACAACTATAGTTCCCATCTATTAATACACGTTCGCACTTGACTCTATTTCAATTTATCTTTTCCTTAGGGCTAACACTTTACTGTTTTACCTGAAATCTTGATTATCACTAGCCTTCCTAGAAGGACACTTACTCATTCTGTCAACTTTAACTCACGTTATTATCCCTTTTTGATCATAAGACGAGGGTTCCAACTAACTTACTACTTCACTTAGAGACAAAATTTATTTCATCAAACTTACTTTACACCCACAATAGTGCTTCACTATCACACTTCGAAGTTCTTGCACACTAAGCCACAACTCTTATATCCAAACCTGACATACTATTGTCCATTTACAAATATATGACCTCGCATCTTGCGTTAACCATATGGAAAAACTCTCCCAATACAGTGGGTAACAACATTCACAGGTTTAACCCCTCGAGCTCTTGCTGTCCTAAGGGCCCCAGATGCCATGACTCACCGATCAGAGAATCCACCCATATGATCCATGCCGTAAAAATGACTTACTACTAGCTGTCCCTATTCTAAGGCATCCCCCAAATGTTTCTTCTTTGTGCATTTACATAAATTATCTCTACCATACTAACTGTTACCCCAATGTGGAACACTTCCTCGTTTCTCATTACTCATATCAAGTACTACTAGTCTCCGGGAACTTAGCCCGTACAGAGATAGCTACACGCTCCTGACACATAGGCCCCACTGAGATCTTCCTACTATCAATTCATATTACCTGCACCCAGTGCACAGAGAAATTTATACTCATAATATATCTGTATATGACGGCAAAACTGGTACTCCGTACACTCCAGATCACACATGGACCCAGTCCATTTGGTGTCTGTATCACCTCTATATATAACATCCAAACTGTTTTGTATTACCACATGGGCTGCCCCCATAATCTTAGTAGTAGTGGTATAATATACACCTGTTACATATAAGTTAATTCTTCTTACTCTCTCGTGTCATTCTTCTCACTGGTAGTTTACTTTCGTTTCGGTTACCCGTCGGACCTAGTTTATAACATAGTCACCATTATAACCATTCATAATCTCTTTGTAATTTCGTACACGTTTTCTAACTCATAATAGTTCAGTCCATAGTCCATTATCTCTTCCTTGCTTATTCTTCTCACAGATTGTTTACTCTTTTACTTTGACTAATCACTTGCCATGGTTCATAACATAACCCCTAATCCATAATTGCTAAATTTTCTCAAAGTTCTGTATACATCTCACATCTCTTAGTATAAGTTTCACATTTCCCATCACACAGGGATCTTCCAATCATTTCTGTCGAATCACCGATAACTACTTCACCTCAATCCTTGCCCTGAAATTTACATTAACCCTTTGCACTCAAAACTACTCGTCCGTTCTTGCACTGACGATTATACCTCAGCTCACTAACAAATCTTATCATTTTCATCTTATCATTACACTTTACACGTCAGTTCTTTCATTAACCTCTGACTTTCGCACTTTATTGCCACTTGGTTCCTATACTAATTACTTGATTTCACATTAAGTTTTACCTTCACTCATTCTCTAATCATACCATCTCAACTTATTGTTATGCAACAATAACTCACAACTTATACCACCGTTCTAGTCCATTTCCCGTCACGGCTCACATAACATATGCTCAATACTGTAGAGCAACTCATCAATTTTCCTGATCACTTCCACCCTTGGTGGTTGTAGAATATCTCTTTACCTTGTAAATACCTTTACTCCGTCTATCACTCCGTATCAAATACCAATATTCTCATAAGTGCACTACTATTAGTAGTACATATACATATACCACCAGATTGTAATTTCTTTACAACTCTCATTACTTTCGTACAATGACTGTACATCTCAACCATTCTGTTCCTTTATCACTGATACGCCTGCCAATCTGAGTCGACCTCCACTAACTGCAATAGTGTCTTCATGGTACATAGATCTTGTGTCATCCATGGCAATTCCTTCACTTTTCCTCATACATATTACACATAATAATATACTCATCATTAGTTCACCTCACTTGTGTTTAGTCAACACTACCTCTTTATGGAATTCACTCCCATATTTCAATACCTCTCACATTACCAATCTACCAACATCATACTTTCACGTGGTCAAACCTCGTAGGATTACTCATCACATATTATATTTGTTTCTCTGCTTGAGCCATCCCAATTCATTCAAGTGCACCGCACTTGTCCTGGTCTCATAACTGCTAATCAAACATGACGTGT
>JAVKPL010014980.1:0-96467 GCA_032173675.1 Gastrolobium villosum | reverse complement strand
TCGGCCAAAGCTTGTGATTTGATCGCCTTTCGGTTCTCAAATGTTATGTCGAACGCGGATAATTCTATGGCGCAGCTCATCATCCTGCCTGCTAGGTCCGGCTTATGCAGGAAATCTGACCGAACCAGGATTTTGTGGGCCTGGAAGTATGCCCGAAGTCGGCGGGCTGAAGTGAGGAGTGCAAAAGCTATCTTTTCCAACAGCTGGTATCGCAGTTCGGCTCCCTGTAAGAGCCGGCTTACAAAGTAGATCGGTTGTTGGCCTTCATCGTCTTCTCGCACCAGGACCGAGCTGACCGCCAACTCCCCAACTGATAAGTAGAGGATTAAAGTTTCTTGTTCTTTGGGTTTGGCCAGTATGGGAGGAGAAGATAACCTCCTCTTAATTTCCTGGAAAGCAACTTCGCAATCTGCACTCCACCCGTATTGCACTTCCTTTCGCAGGAGTTTAAAGAATGGAAGGGTTGTCTCCGCTGACCGAGGTAAGAAGCGGGTGAGAGAAGCCAGCCTTCCAGTCAACTGCTGTATTTCTTTCTTATTTTTCGGGGCCGTCATCTGCAATACGGCTCCACACTTATCCGGGTTGGCTTCTATACCCCGGTGTGTTAACATGAAGCCCAGAAATTTTCCTGCAAAAACTCCAAAAGCACACTTTGCTGGATTCAAACGGATGCGGTGCTGTCGTAATTTACCAAATGTTTGTTCCAAGTCCTGAATATGTGTTTCCATGCCGGCTGATTTGACGATCATGTCATCAATGTACACCTCCACGTTTTTACCCAGCTGATCCGAGAAAACCTGATTCATCATCCTCTGATACGTGGCTCCCGAGTTTTTCAGCCCGAATGGCATGACATTATAACAGTAATTTGCTTTCTCTGCGATAAATGCAGTTTTCTCCTGGTCATTAGGATGTAATGGGATTTGGTTGTAACCAGAGTACGCGTCCATAAAGGACAGCATCCGGAACCCAGACGAGCTGTCGACCAGTTGATCAATGTTCGGCATTGGGTATGCATCCTTGGGACATACCTTATTTAGGTCTGTGTAGTCCGTGCACACTCGCCATTTCCCGCTTGGCTTCTTAACCATAACCACATTAGATAACCAAGTCGTATATTGTATTTCTCGAATGAACCCTGCTTCCAGCAATTCTTTCACATGATCTTCCAAGACTTGACGTCGCTCTGAGCTGAGATTTCGCTTCTTCTGGGCTACTGGCTTTGATCCCGGATATACAGAAAGTTTGTGGCAACAGAAGCTCGGGTCAACCCCGGGGATGTCAGATGATCTCCACGCGAAGACATCGTGGTTACGACCAAGGCACGCAACCAGGCTCCGTTTGTCGTCTGGTTCCAAGTCTTTGCCAATTTTAGTGACCTGTCCTGGTTCTCCAATATTTATTGCCTCCAGTTCACCTTCCGGCTCTGGTCGCGGCATCTGCTCCTCATCTCGCATATCGAAGTCGACCATGTGAACCGACCTGTGTGGAGGGGGGTTGTTGCCGGGCTGACTGATTCCAGTAGAAGTACTAGGATCCCTTGTCACCATTCGAACAGATCTGAAATAGCAGTCCCGAGATTCTTTCTGGTCTCCAGCTATAGTGAGCACCGTACCCTGTTTGGAGATCATTTTGAGCTTTTGGTGCTTGGTTGAGATCAACATATCCCAATCATGGATGGTCGGCCTCCCCAGAATCATATTGTATTCAGAAGGGAAGTCGGCCACGATGAACCTCACCCTTTCAGATCTGTATGCCTCCTTGGTGCCTAATGTCAATCGCAAATCAATGTACCCTTTGGGTATGGTGTCTTGCCCATTAAACGCGATTAAAGCTGTGTTACAGGGCCTGAGATCTTCCTCGTCGAGGTTCATCTTTTTAAAGGCTTGCCAAAGAATGACGTCAGCACAACTCCCATTATCCAAGAAGATTTTCTTGACTCTGCAGTTCACCAACGTCCCAGTGATGACCAACCCGTCTACGTGGCCTGGTATCACGTCGTCCAATTCCTTCCTTGTGAAATATAGTAACGGTGGTTCTGGCTCTTCTTCTTTGAACTTAGGACGTTCTCTGATGGAGAGCACCTCCCTGAGGTACTTTCGCCGGGCATTCATAGTGTCGCCGCCTCCACCAAACGCGCCACTGATAACATTGCATTCGAATTCCGGTTCCTGGAATTCTTCATCATCGCGAGCCTGCTTGTTGCCGCGATTCTCGTCTTTAAATTTTTTATCATTAGACTGATTGACAAACTTGCCACCTCTTCTCTTCCGATTTCTCCATCCCTGAGTGCGGATGAGGTATTGACGCAATTTTCCTTCCCGGATATATTTTTCAATGGCATCCCGAAGGTCCCAACACTCATCTGTGGAATGTCCTGGGCCGTCATGGAATGCACAGTACCGTGATTGGTCCAGGCCGGCTGGATGCTGTAATGGCCGGGGTTTCTCTACTGTCTTCATTTCTGTGGAGGCCACCTCGCGCCAAATCTGCGACCGAGGAGCATTCAGTGGGGCATATTTCTCATACCGCCCTCGAGTAGGGAACCGCTCTTCTGGCTTTTTCCCCCGCAAATCTCCTGGCTTTCTGGGCCCCTGTTTATCTGATTGACCCGGATGATGTTTCTGGTCAACATTCTCCAGTTCCATCTGTTCAAGTTCTAAGTATTTCTTAGAACGCGTGTTGAATTCGACTAAGGTCCGGGGTGGGTCCTTATAGATCGACTTGGCTAGTCTAGAGGTTCCATGTAGCCCGGCGATCACCAGATGTAAATGAACATTTTCTGATAATCCAGGCACTTGGAGGGCAGCAAGTTTGAACCGATCTAGGTACCTTTGCAGTGTTTCTCCGGATTGCTGTTTAATTTTGCCTAAGGCAAACTCTGATTTTGGCTGTTTCTTGCTGGTGGCAAAGTTCAACAAGAATCGTCCACCGAATTCTTCGAAAGATCGAATGGACCCCGCCGGTAAGGATGAAAACCATGTTTGTGCCGCCCCGGTTAATGTTGTTGCAAAGAGCCTAGTAATCAGAGGCTCTTCGATGCCTTTGATATACATAGCCGTGTCAAACGCATCCAGATGCACCTGCGGATCTTGGGTGCCATCATATTTGATCAGCTCGGATAGGTTTAAATTGTCTGGATAGGGAGCCTCCACTATTTCATTTGAGAAGGGGCTGTCATTGTACAACCCCCTGTTGTATTTCCTTCTGTATATTCCGGCAACGTTGTCCGGGCTGCGTTGTAGGGGTCGGTGTGTTGCAGCCGCGTTGCCATCTGCTTGCATATCCTGTGCACTCAAATGCCTAGGCATCCGAGGCGTCTGGTTAAGATCCAGATTTCCTTGCCCCCCTTGCCGTGGTCCTTGCAAGCCGAATCTCGGTGCCCCAATTGCTGAATTTGGGTTTACGGGGATACCGGTAGGGGCAGGCTTCGCCGGTTGCCGATCTTCTATGTGAGGGCTTGAACGGCGTAGATCTGTAACTACGCGATCGACAACTCTGACCGGATCTGGGTTAGTCATCTGCCGGATCCGGGCCTCTAGTTCGTGGATCTGCCTCGCATCCGCTTGTCTCTGCAGCTCGCTCCGGCGTTCCCACTCCTCAATCCGGCGCAGGAGGGCATCCATGGCCAGATTCGGGCCTTGTCGGCCAAGTTCATCGATGGGCTGCAACCCCTGCATATAAGGTGCATCAGGGTTGCAGGCTGGAGTGGATGCTGAGTCAGAGTGCACTTCGCTGATGTGCACGGCATCTGGATCTGGGATCGGTGGTTGGGGCTGATTATGTGCTGCTTCCCGATCCTCCTCCTGATTGGACGTCAAAGGCTGACGGAAGCCACTCCTTGTGGTTCTCACCATCGCTCCTTTTGGTAATTTTAGGGTTCGATTCCCACAGACGGCGCCAATGTTCTGCCTGTTGGCAGATGTGTCCAACGTAGGTTGGATGATTAATCTCGGATTCAGATGTTTCTCTCTAGATACCTATAGATTAGGTATCTGGGAGGAACGTGGATCACTGACACTGACCTAGGCGTCTGCCTTCAAGGTGTGTGTGTGTGATCTATAGTGATTAGGATTAGAAAAATGTGTCCCTTACTGCTCCGCTTACCTGCCTTATATAGCCCGGCTCTAGGGTTTGCTTGGCTGGGCCGAGGTGCAGCGTGCGTGGGCTTTGAGCCGAGGTGCAGCGTGGGCCTGAGTCCAGCCCATAACAGTTTGATAACACAATAAATAATTAATAAAAATAATTCCTACTAAGCATAAATTTTTTTCGAATCATCACTTTCATTTCCATATGGTGTGGTGGTAGTGGTGGTGGCGGTAGTGATGGCATGATGGTGGTGGTGACGGCAGTGGCTGTGGCGATTGTGGTGACATGGTGGCGGTGGCGGTGGCGGCGGCAGCGGTAATAGTGGTGATGGTGACGACAGTGGCTGCGACGATGGTAGTGGTGGTTGGTGGCAGGGACGATGATGGTAATGGTGGCGTGGCAGCGATGGCTATGGCGTGGTGATGGTAGTGGTGACGGCGATGGTAGTGGTGGTTGGTGACGGTGGGGCGTGTTGATGGTGATGGTGGTGGTTACGACAGTGGATGTGATGATGCTGGTGGTGGTAACGGTGGCATAGTGGTAGTGATGGTGGCGATTGGTGGAGGTGGTGACGACGGCACCGGTGGTACGACAATGGAGGCAATGATCGTGTCGTGTTGGAAATCGATAATCACACACAAATCAAAAAATAAAAGAGAAAGAAAAGAGAGAATTTTGACACGACGATTTATCCTGATTGATCCAATGTAAGCTATGTCTAACTTGTCCACTACCACTTGTTACAAGCCACTCAATTTACAAGAATATAAATAAGATTAGAAAAGCTAACAGCAGCCATTCATGGGCCCAGCTCAAATTACTACGAAAAAAAGGAAAAATTACAATAAATCAAGGACCCCAATTGCCTTTCTGTTGACCCCGATAATAAGGACCCTCATCACCATGCGAAGTATGAGCCATACCCAATAGTCGATATGATAGTAGTGGTAGAGAGAAACAAGTGTTTCTCATTTTGTGTCCGAGAACAAAAACAATTTTTTTTTTATTTTGTTTCTATTCCCCAATGCAAAAATTAAATTTGTTCATCTCGGGAACAAAAAAAATAAACCAATTTTACGAAACAAATTTTCTATCTATTTCTGTTCCCGAAAATAGAAATTTAAAAAAAAAAATTGTTTTCAAAAAGATTTTAATGTACACCCTAAGAATCCATGCATAGTTGTCCCTTCTAGATTTTCGAGGGAAGTTTAAAAAACTTGATTTTTAAGTTCCAGCTTTGTGTATTTATGTTTAAATAAGGAACCATAGCTTACGTTTTGTGATTTGAGAAAGAGGAAATAATAAATATGAATTGGGTCACATAAGAAAAACAAAGGAAAAATAATGGCTAGTTTCGATAACTTCTAACAGGAACACTAGTGTTGACAGAACAGAATACAAAGGATTCAGTCCAAACGAAGACGTGAATACGAAAGATTGAAAGACGAGACAAATCCTTTGTTCTTCAGGTTGTTCTCTTTCATTGTTTATTTTTTTAGTCAATGAAGACATTCTCTACTAGCCAACACTGAGTCAATGAGAGTTTAGGCTATTCCAACGAGATTAGCAACAACAATCTTTATCTTGATTAGGTTACAAGAAGCTAAGTAGCACCGATACTAACATGAGACACGTAACACGACACGACACTCTAACATATTAATTCTAAAAAATATTAGATTTCGACACGTTAAGACACATTTTGATATTAAATAATATTTTTAATTTATGTAGTGTATGTTATATTTAATATTCAATAATTTAACACAAAATTGAAACTACACTTATAATATTCATCAATTTTGCAAAAAAATATAAGATGTTTCAAATATTTATATTAAACTCAATAAAATGGTAATCGTAATCTAACGAATCTAATAATTGGAACTAAAAACTCAACGCAATACAATCTTTGAACCTTTTTTTGAATTTCTATAATGAGTGTTAGAGTGTTGGGGAGTGTCGGAGTGTGTCGGGAAGTGTCGGACACGACACGTCAGGATTTTTGAAGTGTCGGTGCTTCATTGACAAGACAACAAATATAAAGGGTACATATCTTGATGAAGTGAATCTAAAATGCCAATGTGTACCATTTACACTACTTTTAGCAACATATTAAACAACTAATACCAAACTGTTGCCAATATAGTACTTAAAAATGCAACATAACACTAAATAACTCACATAATGTTTACTTAATACCATACAGTTGCCAATATCACTTGGTAAGGATGGGAAGAGAAGGCAAAGGATTGACCCATGTTTTATGACAGCTAAATAAGGTATAAACACAACTATAATTATTTTTTCCAAAAAAAAAAAAAAACACATCTATAATTATCTAATACATACTTTATGACAACTTCTTCTCTTTTCTGATGTGAATGATGCACAAGCCTTTGGTGTCTGCAGCATCTATATACTACCGTTTTGAGCAAATGATTCTTCTTCTACTTGAACCTTTCCTTTCTATCAATGAGCATTTCCATTTGTTTTTTGTTGAATTGTAGAATCACAGTTTTACTCGCATACAGATCAATAACAGCATCATACTGTTGAACAATTGAAAGTAGATTCATCAAGCCATTATAAGTAAGATAGTGAAAAGTAATGGAAAAGCTCCACAATGGTAACAAACTTGTAGACAAAAAATTAAGTTGCTGACGACCCCAATCAATCAAGAAAATTCAATTGAAATGAACTTTGAACACATTAAAAGCTGTAAACTATTCAATATATGAGGACGGTTACGTTTACAACTTTTTTTGTCTACAATTCTTACAATCTCAACTATGTTCTCCCGGGAGAACACTACTGGAGAATGTTCTCCCGGGAAAACATAGTTGAGGTTGTAAGAGTTGTAAACAAACAAAAATTGTAAACGTAACCTATTCCTCAATATATATAGAAAACAAACCGCAAACGGTTCAGTTGCTAAACTAAGGATGAAACTAACTAGAAGCACTCTACAGCTTGTGCAGGGATTAGTCCTAAACCTGTAGGATCCAATTGTCAATGACAGGTTACTCATTCTAAAGCTACTGATATGAAGGCACTGATACTTGTCTTTATTGAAACAAAGCTCACTCTCAATCAGAACCATTCCTCAACTTTCTTCATATATAAAATTTTAAACAAGTTCATTTAATGGAAGTTCCTTTACATGAATAACTACAGGATGCTTATAAATATATGAATTCATGCATCAAAGACAATTTTGAAGATTTTAGCATTTATGTTTTTACGTATATAGCATACTCGTTTCCATAAACATGCACTAATTTGTACATTTTATCTATGTGGTGTGCACTGAATGGATATTAATCTCCATTCATAATAGTTACTTAGTTAATTTAATGGCATAAATTTACTCCCTGTAGTCCAGGACTAACCAGAGAATCTGAATCTTCAACTGACATGTATCTTGGAATTAAAGAATTAAAACTTATAAAGACATGAGTGTTGGTCACTCTTTGCTCTTTAAATCATCAAAGGTTTAAAATTTATTCTGTCATGTAAAATTCAAAATCTACCCTTCTCCAACTTGATTTTGTAGGGGCACAAATAGCCAGCTTAGTGCAGCTTGCAAAACAGTTCTCTCACAAATGATTTTTACCAAAATCCAATGTCATCTCATCTTATCCATTGAAAATATTGGATTCCATACAAGGAAATTCTCCAAATTGTAGTAAAATAGCATCAAGAGTTGGACATGAGAATCAGCACAAAGAAAACAATATAAACATCTATGAAGAGCCACCATAATGAAGCAATTAATGAAAAAGAACAAAAGCGTGATTGCAATATGCAATGAAATGGTCAACTGAGTTAAACATAAGACAGTAAAGAAACATCAGTTCTACTCTTAATTCATAAATACATTATGTCATTACAGTGATGGTTAACGATGTCATTTTCAAAAATTTCTAAAATGGAGTATCATTTCGTATTGCTAATTGGTCTGCTTATGCTGCAAAACATTCTATTTCAGCTAGCCTGTTTGTTAGAATTGTAACAACAACTAAGTTAAACAGATAAGGAAGATCTACAAAGTTTTTTCTTTCCCAACTTTTACTTGCATCATCACCATATAAGGTAAATAAAGATGAAAAGCATAAATATCCATTCATAAAAGGGAAAAAAAAATCATGGTAAAACGGAAAAGTATAAACCATGTACTTTGGAGATGGAGTACTCCTTTTAAAAATCGCGCACTTTAGTCAGAAACCATACATGGCAATGTAAAAGACAGTGAACAAAAATATCATTAAACTATAAGAAAAGATCACTTGTTTCAAAACTAACTCCAACACTCTTTCCCATTTTAATAAATATACAATTGTTTCCAGATCCTAGTCAACTGACAAAGAGAGAGCAAATGCATAGTCTATCAACAATCTCACCAATAACTATAAGCTTATTATAACTATTATGCTAACAAGGGAAACTAATTTATAATGAGCCAACAAACTATATATATATACGGTTAGTAAACTTAATTACATGAAGCAATCATGGCATTAACACCGAACTTCAACAAGGACTGAAAGCTCAAACAGTAACATGTATTAGGTGCAATACTGTTGAGTTAATTAATATGAAATATACATGTAATTGACCCTAGAGCCAATCAAACAAAGAGATCATAAGATAATTGGGATTATAAATTATTTCATGATCATCCCTACAAGTTCACTTTCATGATCACAAGGCACATACAAAAAAGGGCCGACCCAGTTCAAATACCCACTTCGTGAGTGTCTGGGAAGGGAATACTCTTTCATGCTTTTTGTAGAGAGACTCAAAAGGCACATAGATACAATTATTTGTAAAACAGAACATAGCAGAACACAAAACCAAATTTAGAGGTTAAATGCTAGCTAAGAAATTGCCCAAAATGACCATGCTAAAGATGGTGGTGTTAAGAAACACTGCATACCTAGTAGGAAAGTTACTATGCAGTGAAAGAGTTGTAGAGCCTATTGAAGTCCAGGATTTTCACGTTCACCCAGAATACTATGCAGTGAAAGAGTTGAACAAAAACTAATGACTTTGTGAAACCTGTTCACTGGTGATGGCAATTGAGGCACTCTCCTCCAACTACACTTCCCAGATTCACCATGAATCTCACACACACAAGCTGGATACACCCTATGATAGTCTTCATTGAAAACATATATAAGATCACCCAACCCAACACATTTCAAGCTAGCAAATTTATCATCCTCATCACCATCAAACAAGCTATAAAGCAAATCATGTGGCATCACATCAATCTCATTGAACTCCATGGTCTTATCATCAACCTTCCACAAATTGAAGGAAGACCCATGTGTCAAATTGCAGATCCCAGCAAGAACAAGTTGTTCCCTGCACGCAATCAAGAAGGAAAAAACAACCCCAGAAGGCCTAAGTGTCTGAACCTCACTCCAAACATGTTGGTTCAAATCAAAAGACGAAACAAAACAAGAATATATCCCAAACACAAAAAACCTTCCCTTAAACAAAGCAGAGGATAAGGAAGAAGATGAATTTCCTGATCTGAAATCTGCAGGAAGAGGAGGACCAAGTTCCCAAGTACCCAAAAGAGGGTCAAATAACTCAACATCCAAACGATCCTCTATATCAACCAAGTTCCCAATGAACTTGACCCCACCAACAACAATGAACTTTGGGTGAAGATTAAGACACCCATCATTGAAAACACCAAGAAGAGGGTTGATTCTAGGGAAGTGAAGAGGTGGGGTAGCATGCCAGAGAGGGTGGAGGATGCGGGTATAGCAGAAAGAAGGTGCAGTGATGAAGAAGAAGCCATTGGTGCCAATGAAGGAAGTGTTGGGTTGGTGTTGGCGTGAGGTGGTTGTGGGGAAAGTGGGGAGAAGGAACCATGAGTTAGAAATAGGGTCAAAAGCGAAGGATTGGTTGTTCTTGGAGGAGATGTTGTGGATTCCATGAAGGAAGAACCATGGTTGGTTTTTGTTGTTGTTGTGGTCGGAGAAGGAAGAGGAAGAGATTATTGAGTGCCATAGTTTGCAGACAGTGGAGGCTCGGATCAGTGTTGGAATTGGGAGCAGTGAGAGGATTAGTTCTATGAGGTCTGAACTCAGATGAGTGATCTCTGTTGTCATCTCTTTGTTCTTTGTTCTTTCTTCTTCTGGTGTTGGAGGAAAGAGAAAGAGAAAGAGAAAGAGAAAGAGAGAGACACAATGTTCAAACACAGATAAGGATGAATGGGGTAGATGGTTGAAAGGTTGAACGCGTGCGTTGATTATTTGTAGAGCATGTATAGAAACTACTTTTTAAACTAAAGTTAAAAAAGAATAAAAGAATAAAAAAATAAAAAATTTGCTTGTTCCGTAAAATATTAGTTTAAAAACTATTTAAAAACACACATATCAATAAAGTCTCCTCTATGCTTGTTTATTAAAAAAAAAAAAACAAATAGTTTAAAAAAAATGATAAGAGTTTAAAAAAAAATGACAAGTGTTTAAAAAAAATGAAAATAAGTTTTTAGCTTTTGTTTTTTTATTATAATAAAGAGAAAAATATTTCTCCATTTAATATAGATAACTTATCTATATTTACTTCCAAAATGATGACGTTTTGGGATGGAAAGATTAAAAAATTAATTATAAAGATTATAATAATCATTAAATAAATTAAAATTACAAAAATATCATTATTTACCTCCCAAAACGACGTCGTATTGGGCTTACTGAAGATAACTTATCTGCAGTAACTGAAGATAACTTATCTGCAGTAACTGCAGAAAAAGCGAACCCTATAATAAAATGTTTATTTCTCTATCGATAAATAGAGAAGTTATCTATATTGAGCCCAAAATAATATCGTTGTGAGACAGAAATCAAGATATTTTTGTAATTATAATTTATTTCAGAGTTATAATAATTTTTCTTATTATAACTTTTAATCTTTCAGCCCAAAACAACATTATTTTGAAAATAAATATAGATATCAAAACATATAAAAAGAACTTTTCTTAAAACCTATTTCACTTAACATTTACTTAAAGCAAAAAATAAAGAGAAAAGTGTTTATCCTTTTAAATGACACAACTTATATTCTTTCACTCTCACAAAAAAGTGGAACCCACACCTTTATTTTTTTGTCAACTTTCTCTCCTCCTTTATCTATCTTTTTCTTTTTCTTAAAATGACACAATTTTACGTCCTTTAAAATGAGACACATTTTACCCAAAAATAAAAGTATACAAATATACACCCAACATGTAGTTTTCGCTTTTAACGAGTTGAAGTTATTATTTGCAGTGTTATTCAATTGGAACTCAAGAATATAATATTCATTTGACAAATCGTTGATTTTCAATAATTATAATTTAATTGGTCCCTTTTTTCTCATGTTGAATAAAATTTCTTTCTCTTACTATACATACAAAATATGATGGGTCGCACATTCCATTAAAAAAATAAAAATAAAAAAATTATTACACCCATTTCGATGTATCACTAGTAAGAGAAAGAATTATCTTATAATATGAGAATTCTTTTCTCCTTTATTAAAAGTTAGTAATTAATATTACCAAAAAGAAAAGTTAGTAATTAATGAATATAATTTAGTAGTTATCAGTACGGATGAAAGTGTGCTGGGCTGGGCCGAGCTTTGCCGCGTAAAGCCCAAGCCTATGCCAAAAAATTTCAATTTGGCTCGACCCGATAGCATAGTATGAGTCTAACCGTTAGCTTGTCTTTGCCCATTTATAAAAAACAAATGGCCCGGCCCGGCCCGTTGTCCTGTTAATTTTTAACTTCCAAGCAGATCATGAATCAACTCCACAAAATACTCAAATTCTATTGTTAAAACAAAAATCACAATTTTAACATCCAAACAGAACCATAATGATTCAATGATTCGAAATACACCTCTTTCCTTCTCAGCCTTTCAATTAAACATTACCAATCACAGAATCTGATATTAAGCCTTTTCTAATCAAGATCAATATGAATGAGGAACTCTATTTATCTGATAAATAAACACACAGAGATGAGAGGTAACTTGAAGGTGGTGGACAGCGGTGGTGGCGTGAACGGCAGTGGTGTGTCTTACTCGGGACTCGGGAGCTTGCAGGTGAATTAAGGCTTAGCAATAACATTGTCATCTTACAAGATATAAGTAAAGAGTAAAAGGAATTTTTGGTATGTTATTAACTCTAGTAACTGAGATTCCAAAGCAGAACTATCAAGAACAATTGGGCCAGCCTTGGAGGCTCATGGGCCAGGCTTAATATATTAAGCCTCCAACCCAATTATGTAATAAAATCTTTACACCAGACCAAGCCCGACCTGCCAAGTAAAAAGGCCGAGCCAGGCTAGGCCACTAATGGGCCAGGCTGTAGGCCCCTATGGGCCGGCCCGACCCAGTTTCACCCCTAGTTATCAGGTTCAAATGATATGTAAATTTTTTTAATTTAATATTGGTATCAAATTATCGTATTATATATATATATATATAATCATTATGATAATATAATTTATAAATTATAGTTTAATATTATGCATTTTTTCTTACTAAAATTCAAGTTCCAACTTCATCTATCGGATGATCTTTAAAAGTGTTATGTCATTGAGACAGAGATGTCTAGCTCAATAGGCTAGTATGTTGATATTGGATCTAAGTGCCTTCTCTCAGGTATCTATGAACGAGATACCTTTGAGGGTAGGCTGATCACTGTGCACAATAATGTTGACATAGTCAAGGTGTGGGGTGTGTGCACAGTGACAAGCTAATAGAGGGTTTTCAAAGAGTCCCTACCTTTGGGACTTACCTCGTATTTATAGAAGTTACCTGTGGGTAGTGTGGATTGGCCTTTGGTGCCTCTGATAGGGCCCTTGGCCCTCTTGCTGTGTTGTCGCTGTGTTGTCGGATAAATATCCTTATTGGATATCTATCTAATTCAATGCTGACTCAATAACGGGTCCATATTGGGCTTGCTTCTTAATGGGCCCATTATACGGGTCCATAACAAAAAGTTTAATACCAAATTATGAAAACTGATTTGATCAATAAATGGATGTCAATTTAATACCTATTCAACTCAATTTCTAATCAGTTTATCAATCTCAGCTTAATTTATTTGCTTCATGAATGAATTGATTAGATTTGGTAATATAACAACCCTAAATCGTAAACATATGAATAAAAAAGGAAAATATAGTGTTTAAGGAATTAAACACTAATTTAAAAGATTTGTGAGAAATAAATCATATACTTGACATGATAACTAAGTTAAGAATACAGTTCATGCCAGACAAGTTTAATAGGATCCAAGTATAAGTATGAATGTGAGTACATGGATGTCATTTTGATAAAAGTTAGGGTTATCTTGGTATTTGACCAAGATTAGGTCAAAGCTTAAATTAGATGGTCAAATTAAATTATGTGGTTAATTTCATGGGTTCAAAGTGATCTTATTGTAATCAAATGATGTTTAGATTAATTTATAAAATTAAGTCAAAGTAAGATTAATTAGAAACCAATAGAAAATGGCATAGGTCAAAGATGTGTACAAAGTTGACAAGTTAGTAACGTAACTTAACTTTGTAAATTCTTTGTATGATTTTTTATATATAAGTGATTCTATGTATCCTTGAATGAGTTAAACTCAAGAAGGTTAAAATGGAATGAAGATCAACTAATCAGAATTAAGTTTGACAAGTATTGAATAAAGGGACCAATGAATGTGTAGTCTGAATAATCAAATGTGCAAGTAAGCAAAGATGCATACACTTACTCATTCCAAGTCGGTTTCTTGTGGAAGAAGATCTAGAATATTGTATAAGATGATGACAGGATAAGTAGGAAGAAAACAAACCAATAGGAATTAAACTTGATGTTAAAGTCAAAAAACTGTAAAGTAAGTTAAATTTGTGATATTTTAAATACACAATTGGTCATCCCTTCCTCATTAAGAGTCTTACGCACATTCCTTTCCTTCCTTCTCACCATGGCCGAACATAGCTCAAGGAAAAATAACATGTGAGTTCTTGGAGATTTAAACACTTTTAGCCAAAAACTTATTTCACAGAAGTGATAGCTTTAGGTCTTGTGAACCTAAACCCTATCTCTTTTCATCTTAAGAAGCCTTGTAGTCAGTGATGTGTCCATCTAAAGAGTGCTGGTACTATTCATCAAGAGAGAGAAAGTTGGAGTTTTGACAAATGTTTGAGTGGAAAAGGTTGCTTAGTTCTTAAGGAAGCAATATAAGGTATTACTTCTTAATTTTGATAGTTGAAAGTCATTGTATGAAGTGTTTTGGGTTCGTTAGGGTTTGTATATACCATGATCATGTGATGTTCTTTTTCATGTGATTTGAAGTGGTTTTGAGGTTGTTTGTTAAGTTTATGTAAAACTATGCATAAAAATGCTTAAAAAAAGCTAAAAAGTTTTGTATTTCTATAACCTAGAATTCGACCAATTGATGGTGTATTATGCAAACCATGTGCTTGATTAAATGCCTAAGTGAAATTAGGGTTTTAAGGTGTTGCAATGATGGTTGGTTCATTGAAAAATTGATTAAGAAATTAAAAATAGTAGCTATGTGTTTCTACATAGGCTATTTGGCCATACACTTCTAAAATGATGAGGATTAATATTTAATCATGTAAGTATGATTAAATAGTGGTTAGTGAGTGCTTAATCAATGTTCAAAGTGATTACATTAAAAAGGAATTAAACAAAATACCCTAGAAACTATGTGTACATTCGGCCATGTAAACTTTAAATGACAAAGATTGGTCTAGTGATAATACAATGATGTTTAAGGAATGGTGAAGGGTGGTTTAAAATGATTTGTAAGGTTGTTAAATTGATAAGTAATGTAAAGGAACCATATATGTAATTCGACCAACATAGGTTAAGTGAGTAAGAATTACATAACGTGACGTTTAAATGTTGTATAGTGTTCAATTGATAAAAGAATCAAGATTTGATATGGTTTAATGGGTGTGTAGAATGGATGAAAAGTCATTGGAATTATAGATATATCAATTCGACCATTCAAGGAAAAATAATAAAATAGTTGAAGTTAAATTCATGTCATGATGAATTTATAAACATGATAATGTGTAAGGTAGATTACACTAATTAAGTTGTTTGAGAATTGGTGAAAAAGTGTGTAACCTAATGTGTAAGGTTAGGTTGTTAAAGATACAATGTAAGTTAACCTAATTTTAAAGTGTTGTGAATTAGGTTAAATGGTATGTAAATTAGATAATTGGTATAATGATGCATGAAATGATGGTATTTCAATTTGGCCATGAAAATAAAAGCATCATGGTATGTAAATTAAATTCAATTAAATATTGTTATCAAAAAAAAATTCAATTAAATATTGAATGGTATTGGTGAAATGGAAATCAAGTAGGTTTCAAGTGGTTTTAGGGTAAAATAAACCCTAATAAAGTATTAAGTACTTACTTAAGTTAGTGGATTAACTAACTAGAAATGTGAGTCTAATATTAAGGGGTGAAATGGTGGCAAGACTTGTATGGTGTGGCATGAATTATTAATTAAAAGAGTGACTAAGAAAGTTATCAAGTGGGTAATTGATTTAACATGTGATATGTTAATTGCTTGTGTGACAAGCAATATGTGTTTGATTTGGTAATTGATTGTATTTTTATAAATAATACCAGAGAGTAAACTGAGAAAGTAAGTGCACATAAAGAGTACAAATAGCTTAGACTACAAGTTAATAACGGGAAAGCAGTACAGGTAAGTTTCTGTTTTATGAGGTTTTTCCATTATGATGTTCCGCCGTAATCGGGTGGATTATGGTTTCTGATAGAAATATCTGTTATGAATCTTAGATCTTAACATAGTTGCATTCATATAGAATCAATATGTATATAAGTTTATATATTATAAATTGCATGATCTTATATGAATTAAATTAACATGCTGTAATTAATTTGTCTTATGAATTGAAGTGTCAGGATAATGTGATATTTTGTTGTAATTGAATATAAGTGATTTGTGTTACTAATGTTATTTATGTTTTGTCTGATCTGGTAGTGAGATTAAATATGTTTTATGTTAAATCTGATTTTGTGTTTAAATTTTTGTGATTAACATGTAACATGATTGATATATTGATAACATGTGAATTATGTGTGATTTGTTATTTACAGTCAATATATGATGTCGAACTTGAATTTGTGAATGATGTGTTATAAATGATTGATATGTTTGATTGATGTGTTTTATTGATATGATGTATTGACTAGAAGTATCTTATTAAATGTGTTATATTTAAAAGTATTGTGAAGTAGTTGTGATGTTGTTGTGATGTTGTTATTGAAATTCTGTGATGTATTTAATACATGGTTGTGATTTAGGTGTCAGCATAGGAAATGTTGTGTTGTGATTAATCTGATAAAAGATTAATGTACGGTGTATAATTGTAGTACACTAATATAAAAAGTTGTGATGTTTAAGTGAAAAGGGTGATGAATATATAGGTTTTTGACCCCTTTGCCCCTCATTAATTAATTAATAACCATTTTGCCCCTTATTGAAAACTATCTACTAATCTGCCATTCTTTAATCGATTAAGTTGAAGACTTAATCGATTAAATGGTCAAAACTACCAAAAATCATTGACTTGAAGATTTAATCGATTAAATCTTCAACTTAATCGATTAAATCTTCAACAGTGTTCCAAACAATTTGAGAGTACGACCAGATGATTCTTCTGCTGCATCGTCTTTGGTATAAACACCTTCTTTGTGGAAAAGTTCAATTTTCTAGACATTTTATGATGATATTGTAATCAAGAAAATGAAATGGATTAGGATTTAAGATGTACCATAAATGGTTGCTCATCATGAGTTGAACCATAATATAGAGCATCTAGTGGTGGAGATCCATCTTCCTCAAATGATGCTTTGGGCTCAGCAAGTGGAAAGCTACTGTTATGGACACCAATAACGGATAAGACTGGGGACAAACTTCCTGTTGGTGTATATGAATCAGAGGAACCAAGGGTGTCTGAAAACACTGATTTGGGAGATTTGTTTTCTCAAAGATTTAATCGATTAAATCTTAAAGTCAACGATTTTTGTCAATTTTGACCATTTAATCGATTAACTCTTCAACTTAATCGATTAAAAAGGGCAGATTAGTAGATAGTTTTCAATAAGAGGAATTTTTTTTATTAATTAATTAATAAGGGACAAAAGGGTCAAAAAGCCTGAATATATATATATATATATATATATATATATATATATATATATTATATATATATACATAAATAGATGTGGTTTCCATGTACGAGGCCAAAAGATATTATGGTCGTACTAGATGAGTGCACCTTGACTATGGGGAAATCTGGTGGAATCATTGAGATTATATATTATCGTGAATATTTGATCTTTGGTTGGTTCTGATTATTCTGTAAAATAGAGATATTCGATATTTTGATGTGTTTTGATGGTTGTGATTTATGGTAGATTTGATTAAAGTGAATTACTGATTAATTTGATTAGTCTGAAGTACTATTATTCTGGTTTGTGATGATTCTGTGTTGCTGATAATTCAGATATGAGTTTCTGAAATAACATGAAATGATTGAGTAAATAATAAAAGAGACTCTAATTTATCAGAGAAAGAAAGTAAAAGATTTTATATGTGAATACGGCTGTTTGATGGTGTAAATACTTATCTATATTATTAAAGAGACTGTATGGTGTAGTCTATGTTCTGTATCTAACATGTAACACATGAAGTGAACTCGTGGGTAGAAACTTCTCTATAAACCCTGAGCTTATTGACTTTATCACACCCCGCGTTATGGGGACATATTTCAGGTACTTCTGAAGTCGGAGATAGATCCTTTGGTAAAAAGCCAGTACGAGAAGATTAGGGCAATGTATGCAAAGGATAGAGAAACGGTTGCATGGTGTGTTGAATATCTGTTTGTACATTTTGATAAATGTATGTATTCATGCTTTGTAGTGATCAGACAGTTGTAGATAATGTAAATATTCTTATGCAAGGCTTACGTTGCTTATGTAAATATTTGTAAAAGTATGACATATATATGTATCTATATGTGCATATTTATGTACTAGGTTAATGAAATGGCAAAGAGCCATCTTTTGATAGTTTGAATGGAATGCGTATTGTGTCTATTAGGTGTTAAATGTTAAGTGGGATTTAATCCCTGGAATTGTGTAATAAACAACAGATATACTGTCAAAATTTATAGAAACGTAGGGTAATTACCTAATACTTTGGTGAGTCATATCTCACTAAATTCTTAGTCAAATGAGGTGTGTGAACTATCATATTGAAGCTTAAGATGTCTTCTTTATTGTACTAAAATATCAGACGGTTAGGAGTTGTGAGTCTTGTACAATTTTTGTTTAAGTGCAGACTGCTCAGTTTCACAGGCTGTGAGGCAGCAATAGTCTGTCAACTTTAAAAATTTATATATTCTTTGTTTCTTATCGAAACAAAGCTTAAAATATATCAAATTAAAGGTTTAGGTGTCTAATATATCCAATTGAAATATGGGAGCAAATAAGTTGATATATTTTCTGCAATTTTGAAAACAGTAAGGGAACTCAGATTTTGCTGTTGACGTTTGTTGACAGTTTTGAATAATTAACTTACGAGGAGTCGACGATCATATCTTGAGCTATAGAAGACCAAACGAGGCGTATGATACCTTGTTGGAAATCTTAGAGAGTCTAGTTTAACATAATAAATTATGATAATTTATTGACAAGTAGTAAATTGCAATTTTGGAAAAGACTGAACCTACCTTGATTAGGTAAAACGTGTAATTTGTGTATTAAGCTTTGTTGATTTATGGAACCACTTAGCATCTTTGAATATGTGTTGAATGATATTTAAGCTATTGAAATTTTTGTTCCGCAATTATTTTTGGTTATGATCATAGTATGAACTTGTCTTAAATACGGTTATTTCAAAGGTAAACGTTATTGAAAAGCAAAAATTCTACCGTATTTCAATTCAAATATTGTGATTGTAAATGCGCTTAAATCATGTGTGTTAACACGCCGTTTATGAATGAGGTGTTACAGGTAGTGTAAATAGGTTAGCAGGTTAGGTATAGGTCAGGTTATAATTAATTTAACATATTTAGTAAAATATAATATATTATGATTTAAAAAAAAATGTATCATAAAAGTATCATAAATTTAATTTTATAAGGATTAGCCTATATGTTTATAGGTTAGTCTATATTAATATTATATTATCTATTCTAATTAAAATAAAATAAATACTTAATTAATTTTAAAATTATAAAATATTATTATTTTCTTTATATTTTCTAATTTTTAATGAGTATTGAAAACATAATAAACTTAAATAGGCTAATAAATATGG
The DNA here is from genome assembly GCA_032173675.1 of Gastrolobium villosum. Lineage (NCBI taxonomy): Eukaryota > Viridiplantae > Streptophyta > Magnoliopsida > Fabales > Fabaceae > Gastrolobium > Gastrolobium villosum. The sequence continues at coordinate 76,982 of JAVKPL010014980.1, read as the reverse complement.
ACCACGTCTTTTAATTTTTTTAAACTGGTTAAGATAGACTTACAATTTTTTTACCAAAAAAAAAAGATAGACTTACAATTTAGCTTATATTATCCTAATAGGTCAGGGTAGATTTATAATACTTGACATAAGCCTCCAACTACCATCATCGCAACCACTGCTGTCACCGCCACCATAACTACCAACCACCACCACCATCGACGCAATCATTGCCGTCACCGCTACCATCGCCACTATCACCACCACGACGCCACCGTTACGTACCATCACCACCACTGCCATCAACCACCACCACTACTATCATCACCACCACCATGCCACCACTACCATTGTCACCGCCACCAACCACCATCCCCACCACTATTATCGTAGCCACTGCCGTCACCTCAACCACCATCATCCCCACCACTACCACCACTATCGCTGCAGCCACTGCTGTCACAACCACCACCACTATCATCACCACGTCACCACTGCCGCAGTCACCACCACCATGCCACCCCCCGCCACCACTACCACAACCACACCATATGAAAAGGAAAGTAATGATCCGAAGTTTTTTTATATTTAATATGAATTATTTTTTATTATATTATTTGTTATGTTATCAAACACAATTCTCATTATCGGAATAAGAATAGAACATGTTATCAAACACATTTTTTTTTTCTCAGAAACTGTTCCAAGGCATAGAAATAGAAAATAATTATTTCTTCTAAAAAATAGTGTTAGAGAATAGAATGGTTGTCATGCACATCCTTAGACCGATGATACTACTGTGATTCTTAATTAAACCGGCCCAACAAATCGATACCAATTTTAATAATACAATATTTTTTTATAGTGCGTTTTAAATAATACATAAAATAAATTTTACCTTTCAATTCATTCTTACGTAAACAGGTCTTATTACATGTAATTTAATTAAAATTATATAAACACCAATTTTTGGCTAGATGATTGGCTTGGAGATATTCCTAAGCTGCTAAATGTTGCAGTCATGGAAACCCATCCTCTGCTCATTGCTGATACTGTGGCTGACTGTATTGACAAAAACCAACATTGGAACTTCACCTTTCTTCATCAGTTCTTTGAACAACATGTGGTTAATTTGATAGCAGCCATTCCCCCTCCCACTACTTCAGCTGGGTGTGATGTGCTTGCTTGGAAGGATCTGAACCCATCGATCTATGGTTAAAAAGGCTTATACAAGCCTATGAAATTTGATTTTATCTATTTCATAAGATTATTTGGAAAGGCCCTTATGTTCTATCAAGCTTGCTATGGAAGGATTATACCAACCAATTAGTTTCCAAGTGGGGAAATAATTTTACAATGCAAACTCTGCCCTGATAATTTTCTTTAACCATTCTCCATGTCTTTAAGATTGCCCCCGTGCCTCTAAATTTTGGAATTGCTCTTTGTTCACTACTCAGCCTCCTTTGTTCTTTACTGAACAGACTTTGCACATCTGGCTTGATAATTGCTTATTATTTTCTGATGTGAGACAGCCTAATTGGAGAGATTATTTCTTTATATTTTGTTGGTATATTTGGCTGTGGAGAAATAAAGATTGCCATGAACAAGATTTCAAGATGCCTGATAATGTGACTGGTGAGATTCAAAGAAATTGGGTGGTTTTGTCTAATGCAAACAGGTGCTCAGCCCACCTCCAGATCCTTTAGCATCAGGACTCCCACTCATTGGATTCGGCCAGAGGTGAATTGGCTTAAATTAAATGTTGATGAAGCCGTTTCTTCTAAGAGAGCAGCTTGTGGAGGTCTCTTGAGAAACAAGGATGGTGTTTGGGTTGGTGGCTTTCAATCTTTCCTTGGTTCTTGCTCTCCTCTTCATGCTGAGCCATTCTCCATTCATCACCACGTCTTGGCATAAAGTGATTGTTGAGAGTGACAAGCAATAACTTGCTTTCTTCTAATGGGAAAGATGCGTGCCCCTTTAATTCGAGCTTTTATGGAATTGGATGATGCTCTTTCTTTCAAAACAGAGAAGCTAAAGCTGTTGATTGGCTAGCAACAGGATGCTTTTCCAAGCACCTTGGTGTCTACCTTCTTTTGAATCAACCGTCTGAGCTGCAAAATCTGTTGGAGAAAGATGTCCAGACCCCTTGGCCAACCATCTGTGTGGACATAAGACCTTTGTGTTGCTTCTTTATGTTTTTCTTTTCTGCTTTTTGTTTTGTTCTTTTTTGGTTCTGTTTCTGTTTTGTTTTTTGTTGGGGCTTTGCCCCTTTTCTGTACCCAAAAAAAAAAAAATTAAAATTATATATATTTTTCGAAATAAATATAATTTTCATCTAAACACGCAAATTTAAACATGTTTAATAAAATACTTATAATAATTGACTTTTTAATCCTTTCGCCTCTTATTAATTTAAAATAACCATTTAGCCCCTATTTCAAAACTTTACGCCAATTTACCTTTGTTTGATCATTCACTGGACAAAGTAATTAATTACATTGTCCATATAATCGATTAAACCACGGGATATTAAGATAATCGATTACAACATGTTGGGTAATTGATTACCCTGCATCATATTTGACCATTGACGCTTAAGTTAATCGATTACATTAGTTATGTAATTGATTAACTTTCAAAAAAGCCCCCCATTTTGGTGGGAGAGGGGGTTATAACAAGGTATAATTGACTATCCAAAACCCTAACTAGATAGGAATAGTAGTGGGTTTAATGTGGTACAAAATTTTGGATTTTTTATCGTTAACTTTGGAAGACCATAATTTTTGACTTGGGTGTCAGAATCATGTGTTTTTTTTATGCCACGTAATTTTTCGAGACCTATGCGTGTCAAGGGTCTTGGCCCAACAAATTTCCCAAAAAATACTTCTTTGTGCACTGTTTGACATATTATATTTTTATGAATGATTTTATTTAAATTTTACTTTTAATACTAACAGATAATCCTCCAAGAATTTTTCAGTGTGTAAATCTCAAAAAATTATGTGGAATAAAAACATCACCTGATTCGCATTACTGAGCTAAGAGATATGGTCTTTCGAAATTTTATTCTAATTTTTTGATGTTGTAATCAATTACATTATTCAGTGAACTATCAAATAAGGGTTGGAAATCGTATTAAAATGGGGAAAAGTAATTTTTTTTATTAATAAGGGGTAATAGGGTAAAAAAAATGGTATTTACGTAATAATTATGTTTCTATCCAGAAACATCTTCTCCCTCACTTCATCTTTTATCTACAAACATAAAATTATATAATAGTTTCCGGCATGTTTCATGGACTCATGCAGGAAACCACGCCCAAAAACCTTAAGGCAACACGTTGCTGGTATGCAATTTTTATTATTTATTCTATAATATTTAACATAATTTTTCTAATTTAAAAAGGATACAATATTAATTTTTTAGAGGGAGTACCAACCCCTTAAATTTTTAATAACTATAACTAACAATCACAACCCATGTGACTAAATGCATATTGCTGTGGGTCCTTGTAACTGACCTAGCCCCATAAAGCTTAAATGCTAAACCCACAAATACAGGCATTAAACTTATGCTTATCTTGAGTTAGGTTGCGATGTGCAATTTTTCAATAAATTTTGTAGAAATGTTTAGGTGGGTAGTGTGTTATTGGCATTTATTTCATATATATAGATAAATAAAAATCAACATTTATTTCTTTTGTTCTTATGTCATCCAAAAAGGAAGAATAGAGAGATTAGAGGAGCGCATGAACTCAATGGAGAAGAGACTTTATAGATTGGGCACTAAGATTAAAGTCACGTTACAAGAGGTCCCGCTACCATTGAAAAATCGTTGGACAGGAACATCTATGTTGAAGGAGACTTGAGTCCCGCATTGATTGTCCCTCCCCTTGGCATGGTACATCAAAATGGAATTTCCTCATTATGCAGAGCCAACCAAATGGTTGCATTGTATACCACAATTTTTCCAACATAAAGCCCATCTATAGAGCACTAGCTCAGGAAGTTAAGAGGTGGCAAAATGGGTTTAGTACCGAATAAGGCGGGACAAGTTATCTTTTATAATACACCAATCCATTTAACTTGCCAATTGTTTGAATTTTTTTTTTTTTTACTTTTACTTTTATAATGGGTTTAGCTTGGTTGTGTTGAGTTTTTCAATCCACTTTAAAAAATTGGATTGAGATTGGTTTATTTTTTAACTAATTGATGGCAGGGCGGAATGAGTTATTTGCTTTGCCACCTCTTAGGGGAGTTGTTTTAATTAAGTTTTTAATTACTTTTATCTTTTTTTTTGTAGATTTTTTTTATTTTCTATTATTTTTATTTTCATTACTTATTTAAAGGTGTTATGAACTCGAATTTATTTAATTATTTTTTATTTACTAAAAATTATATTAAGAACTGTGACTATTCTAAATCTTTTTTATTCTGTTTAGCCAATCTCAGAAGTGCTTGTGCATTACATTAACGTTGGGTTGTCCCTTTTTTCACGTAGAAGCAATTGCAAAGATCACACAAGATGGAGACTAAACAAATAACTTCAGAAGAGTTATAAGAGAATTCCTTTCTTGATTAAGACCTATCAAATTTGATTAGGCACTGACACAAGTTGGAAAAAATAAAAACAAAAACCGGGTCCTTATGAGATTATTGAAAGGAACTCAAGAAATTGACTAACATGGTATCAGGTTGGCCCATAGGCAGAGATTGGCAAAACCTCAGCCCACCAACTCGTCCCACCAGCCAAATTGGGGGAGGGAGATGGGCTGAGTTTTTCAAATTCGCCGCCCGTCAAGCCCGCCCCGCCAACCCGCTCAGGTTGGTTTTTTTAATTTTTTTTTTTAGTGTAAAATGTTACTACCCGCCAGCCCGCCCAAACGGGACAGGACAGACTGAGTTTTCTTGCCCACCTTCAAAGACAGGGTGAGGCGGGCAGCCCGCTTTACCATCTCTACCAATACACATAGGGGTCTTATTTGAGCTTTATGGAGGGATTGAAACCATAATTGACGAGAGATATTAATATGAAAAGCCTAAGACGCTAAGACCAACAATTGACTATGCAAAGAAAAAACACACACACCAGGAATTAGTCCCATACTTTAGTTGGTTTTATTTCCATGAGAGATTGATTTGGCATTTGCGACAACCAGAAAAATCAACATTTTTTTTATTCTTCAAGTGCATATCATATAATTAATGGAAGCCCAACAGTACTTGTGACCACTCATTCACCTACTAGGATAAAATTACCAAATATAGTAGTCAGTCTCATTATCTACAAGAAAATCCATAACCTTAAAATCCTAAGAAAAATACTGCAATAAAATCACATTAATATAGGTCCACAAGTACCTCAAACTTTTAACTCACATTATGACTGTCAACAACAAAAGCATTTGGATGAGGACAATTTTTCTTCTTCTTCTTCTTTTGGATGTGGACAATTTTTTTTTTTTTTTGAATAAATTCAAAGGTATCTTTCGGCCGTAACCGAAGACTAATCCCCGTCGAGCACCGTCGGATCCTTTCGGAGGCGGCTCTCCCAAATCCTTTGTTTCCATTCTCAGGGCTCGAACTCAAGACCTCTGTACGTGGACAATTTTTTTATATAAGCTCTTTCTGTATCATTTCAGAGCATTCGGATATGGAAACTTTCTCACCTTCCAGGATAGGTGCCAACATATAAGTAGCAAGACTTCATATTGAACCCATTTTACACCTTTAACTATATGTCTTCTGAGACAGACTAAGAATATCCAAGGATCTTTCACCGTCGATTTGTATACCTAAAACAACTGGGCATCACCAAGATCCTTTGTATCAAAATGGCTGGACAACAGTTGCTTTATCTCATATAACATGTTTAAGTCACTGCTAGCATGTAATAAATAAGCAAAACGCAATGCCCACATCAACAACATTGTACACAAAAAATTCATAAACTTGCTCCCATTGGTCTTAATATATATAGTAGTTGCTCTAGTCTGCCTTATATTCCTCAAGTCCTTTAAAGAAACATTATAGAACTATATGTATCATTGCCTTAAGGCATATTTCAAACCACATAGTGATCTCTTCAATTTACATTGTAAATGCTCTTTCCATTCTTCAAAAAATAAAAATAAAATTGTGGCTAATCTCCTTACAATTTTTTTTAAAGATCTTATTAGAAAACTTCTATGTCAAAATGAGCAATCAAAACTAAAACGACACAATCGAGTGTTTAGTAGAGACTATTTAGTAGAGATCGGTTAGAATGCATAAATAGGAACAACAAAATGTTCTTCCATAAACACAATACTAGGGATGTGCATGAGTCGAACAGAACCAATTTTTTTTTGAAAAACAGAATCGAATTGGTTTAAACGGTTCGGTTCGAAAATGGTTCGGTTCAATACTGATTCGGTTCGGAAATAGTTTGGTTCGGTTGGAAATGGTTCAGAACTGGTTCAGGTCGACCCTATTTTAAAAAGAATGTTTTTTAAAAAAATAAAGTTATAAAAATCAATTTGATTCGGTTCAGAAACGGTTCGGTTCTTAAACTGGTTCTAAAAACCGGTTCGGTTAATTAACTGATTTTTAAAAAACGATTATTTTAAGTGCAATTCAGTTCGGTTTATGGTTTAATTCAATTTTTTTGGTTATTTTACATACCCTTACACAACACGGATCACAATATTTTCACCACCAAGTCACCCTTAAACATGAATCCTGCTGGTGAGGGAAGGACATTAATGGGCATTTGACACATGTATATAAGAGAAGAAAGAAGAAAAAGGGGGATATTGAGGTAGAGAATGTAACAAAATGTACACATGGTGCATGTTAGCAATGTATTAAAAAGGAAAATGGTCCAATGCTGAGAAAGAGAGAAAAGGTAACATGGATTAAGGAGAGAATTAGGCCCAATTATAACATGCTTGTTCTGACTAAAAAATGGGTTTGAATCTAAGACCAGGAGTTGCAGTTACCCAAACTGTGGTACAAGACTTTATCCGCATTTATTAAAGAGGTTTAGATGTGACCTTGAAATATGAATGGTTGGTATTCAAAAGAAAAGAAAGAAATATGAATGGTTGGAAAGTTTATCAAGGACTGTCATGTCATTAAAGGCAGTGATGAAATAGTTGCAAAATGAGATTAAAGCATACTATGTTGAATTGGACATGCTAAATATGAGATATATTTGTTGCATCGGGGGTGACCATTTTGTCACAATTGAACAAAAAATTTACCAGACTGTCACGCTAACAGTAAATTTTGCCAAAATGCCACGCGCCATAATTCGCTACACAGTGTAGCGAATTATTATGCAACTTTTTTTGTTTTACACAGTGTAACGAAATATGCCACGTCAGAACCAAAAATGACACGTGTCAAATTTTAAGAAATTCGCTACCTAAGGTAGCGAATTATGTCAATATGTCAAAATTTGACATGTGACATTTTTGGTTCTGACGTGGCATATTTCGCCACACTTTTTTGTGTAGCGAATTACACATGCATAATTCGCTACACCGTGTTTACACTTAATCATCATTTTGGAAAAATATATATATATATATATATATATGATAATTTTTTTATCAAAACGTGGCACTTTGGTCACTCTCCCTTGCATCGGGAGTACCGATTTTGGTGCATTCTTTTATTAAAAATGAAAATATTTTTCAACTAAAAAAAAAGTGTTGGAGATAACTATCTCATGTTATATATTCATCGAATTTTATGCTAACTTTTTTTGTTTTATTTTAAATTGTGGACTCCACATATTTATCTCACACACATGAAGTAGTTCTTTAAAATTCGATTCGGTTCATTAACTGATTTTAAAAAACCAGTCATTTTAAGTACAATTCAGTCGATTCACGCCTCAGTTTAATTTTTTTGATTATTTTACACATTCTTAATGCATGCAAGCTTGTTTACACATCACTTAATCATCATCGCTAATATATATATATATATATATAGAAAAAATATTTCTCCGGCATCTTGAGATAAGTTTATCTCCGACCACCACAAAATTACATCATTTTATTTATTTATTTCCTTATATTAATTGACTCACCTTTAAATGATTATAATTCTCTTTTTCTCTCTCTTCCTTTATCACCATTGATCCATCTTTGTACGATTATGATTTAGTCGCCGGAGATAAAGTTATCTCAAACAGCTTGAGAAACAATAAGCCCATATATATATACGGGTTCATTTTTTCTGCAGTTAATGCAGCTAAGTTATCTACTTTGAGCCCAAAACGACGTCGTTTGGGTGGAAATCAAGGTGTTTTTGTAATTTTAGTTTATTTCAGGGTTATAATAGTCTTTATAATTATAATTTTTTAATATTTTAACACCAAAACGACGTCATTTTGGGAGTAAATACAAATAACTTATTTGCAACAACTGCAAAAACACACACATATATATATATATATATATATATATATATATATATAATATATATATTATATATATTCGCTCTCAAAACGACATCGTTTCAGGTTGAAAAATTAAAAAATTATAATGAAAAAGACTATTATAACCCTGCAATAAATTATAATTACAAAAATATTTTGATTTCCGCCTCAAAACGACGTCGTTTTGGGCTCACTGTAGATAAAGCGAACCCATATATATATATATATATATATATATATATATATATATATATATATATATATATGAGAAAAATATTTTTCCGCCAACTTGAGATAAGTTTATCTCCGGCCACAGCAAAACTATGTCGTTTTATTTATTTATGTCCTTATATTAATTGATTCACCATTGAATGGTTATGATTCTCTTTTTCTCTTTTAACATTTAGTACTTTTTTCATTAATATTATATATATATATATAGATGAAGTTATAAAATGTATCTCAAGCAGTTTGAGAAATGATAAGCCATATATATATATATATATATATATATATATATATATATATATATATATATATATATATATATATATATTTGAGTCAAATTTGATTTATAAGTCACCGAATGTTCATTCAAAATAAAATGTATCAATAATTAATTCAACATGAATTTATTTTATATAAGCGTTTTAACATTTAGTACATGAATTTTTTGCGGGCCCTACAAAATGTGTGTGTAGGAATTTTTTTGTGTTATGTGACATGATAGATACAAATCCCATTTTATATTAATAATTTTCCATAACATTTATGGGCTTTACTTTCCCAATGTTGTAGAGGATAAGTTATCTTATGTTGTGAGATAAATTAAGTGGGCCCACCAATTTTTAAAAAAGGAAAAAAGTGAGGCACTCCTTTTTATGTGAGTGTAATATGAGAGATGAATCTTATGTAAGATAAGAGTATAATTTCCCAACATTTATTTACTTAAACAATTATTTAATAATATTTGAAATAACTCAGTTATGTAATTATTGAAAAATGACAGGAGAATGTAATTTATTTATGATTTTATGAGAAATTTATTATTATATTACACATATTTTTTTTAAATATTGTTGTGCTTTTTTCTTAAAATATATCAAATTAGAGAAAAAAAACTAAAATTATAAAAAATTTGAAGAGAGAATATTGTATTGTGCAGTGCATAAATAATCACCTAATTACTTTTTATAAAGTTTTCTAAAAAATTAAAAAAAAAAAAAATAAATGTGTTGAACAAATATACAGTTAATAAAAAACTGGTATATGCCAATTTCTTAGGAAATAAATTAAACAGTCTTTTACCAAAAAAAAATAAAAAATAAAAATTAAACAGTTAATTCAAAACACTTCTTTACGCTAAGTGTGTTGTAACAAAATAAATAGAATTTCTGTAGCATATAAGTTCTTTCTAGTTTTTTTTTTTTGTTGGGGTTAAACAATGTGGTCCAACCTATGCATGACATCTGGTTATGTCGAAACATTATTCGATATATGTAGTCCATTTCTTCGTTAAATATTTGATACATAATGCATCGAATCTAATTATAAATATTTTTTTTTTAAAACAAAACTCACACCCCTTGTCCTTTCCCAATTACTTGAAGCAATTGAGTCCCCACTCCCAAATATAAAACAACTCCCCCACCACTCATGCATTTCATAATACTAATGTTTGTTATATCTACAAATTAAAATAATAATAATAATGTTAGTGATACAAGATTTCTATACTACTAACATATAAATGACATTAAACTTTCATTTCCGATAATCATGAATGCTGATTATTGCAGGTTTAAAGGAAGTGGTCCCACTCACCTGTAAATCTCCACGTTAGTTAGGTCAGTCCACAAATAATTTATTCCCCTAATAATGTAAATGCCAAACATTCTCATGTCATGAACATGGGAGGATCAGCTTGATCACCATCTAATACATTCAGATCATTAATTACTGATATTACATATCTATTTCTCTTGCTTCTCGATCTTTCTATTTTTCTATTAAGTTACATCAAATTAAATCTCTAAAAAACATCTTATAGAAATTAGCCATGAACAATACACATATTTAGAGCATTAACTTGTGATGTAGATTTCCTGCTAACACTTCACCACACTTGGAATATCTGCTGTAGACACATTCTTTCATAGTTCCAGCACCACAACTGTTCGTCAAACAAAAAGATGGGAGAAGAAAGAATAAGTCAAAGTATTTAGAATAAAAATGAAAAAAAAAATTAACTTCCAATTAAACCTAGACTAGTAAGGGTGAGGTAATGACAATACTTATATGTAGACTTATCCTTGTATATTTACAAAGAGACTGTTTCCCAAATTTAAAACTGGACGTTTCAATTACCAAAGAGCAGCTTTACCAATGCTCGAGGCTCGCTCTTAGGATAAAAATGAACAAAAAAAAGAAAAAAGATGGTGCACAAGGACAAGTTGGCATACATTCAGAGTCTGTTGTGATCCAGTCTCTTTATATGCAGACTTATCTTTGCATATTTACAAAAAGACTGTTTCCCAGATTTAAAACTGGACGTTTCAATTACCAAAGAGTAGCTTTACCGATGCTCGAGGCTCGCTCTTAGAATAAAAATGAACAAAAAAAAGAAGAAAAAAGATGGTGCACAAGGACAAGCTGGCATACATTCAGAGTCTGTGGTGATCCAGTTTCCTTTTCTACAAGTGATGTGGCCATTTCCTGCAATTTGGTTTTGCCTTGATGAGGAAGCTATTGAGATAGCTGAATAGGAAGAGGAAGTGGTGGAGCAGCTTTCCACATCCCATCTGAAACTGATCTTGGGTGAATCACTGCAAACTTGATCATCATCTGGTACTGCTTTCAGGGTTCCACGTCTTCGGAACATTAAAATCTGATAAGAATTTCATCATCAATTCTCCTTAGAAACTACTTAGCTTAAGAATGAGTATTAGCAAAATCTCAAACATAAGATTACTCAATATTGTTTTGTGGATTAAAAGCTTGGCTTCGCCAACAACTATTAGTTCAAGTGGTAAGAAGTTTGTTTTCCTTAATCAGATATTTCAAGTTCGAGCCTGAGAATGGAAAAAATGATATTGAGAAAGTCGCCAAATGGTTCCATAGTGCTCCAATTAGACTAGTTGGGCTTAAAAAATAAAAGGGTGGCTTATTTCCTTCTTTTAATTCCTTTTGCCTAGTTATTGTATGTTAGCTTTTTCATCATTATGGCAATTTCATTTGGCTACAATATTGAAACTTGACAATGAAGGGCCCGGCTTGGCTCAGCGGTATAGTGCTCCGTGGTGTGTCAGACTAGTTGGGCTCTCTAAAAAGCAGAAAAGGGTGGCTTATTTCCTTCTTTTAATTCCTTTTGCTCACGAAGTGGGTATTTTTCGGCAATTTCTTTTTTATTGAAACTTGACCATATAAGTGAATTATCTACCTACACACGGTCTTATGAGCCATGTATCTCATGTGCAGGGTTGAAGAATAATTAAGGGGTGATTGAAGAGGTCGAAAATTTACCTTTCTTCCATTGAATTTTCCTACTTTGTCTGTTTTTGCAGAAGCTGCCCATCTAAGTAGCTCTTTCATTCTCGAAATAGGCTTTTTCTTATCCCCTTTAATTTGATCCTTGGTTTCTATGGTATCACATTGGCCACTTCTTTCACCTGAAGATGACAATGGTACCTCAGTTATGGGCAAAACCTTGTTTCCAACATGAGCAGCTGAATCTGCCTTGTTAACAATTCCAACTTCTCTGGATGATTCTTCTCTCTTCATCTTTGTAGAGAGCACAAAATGCCTTCTAGTAAGGCTTCCAAGTCTCTTTAAGTTGAGGGTTGTATAAAACCAAGACTTTGGAATGTCTTTTCTATATATGAAAGCGAATATCTTTAAATTCTTGCTGCCATGCTTGTTCCATTCGAGTCTCTTTGTTCTTTTATATGATCTATCACGCTTTAGTAGACTTATCTCTTTCCCTTTAGCATTTTTTCCTGAAAGAACACCAAAGTAAAGATATATTTGCATTAAATTCTTCATTAAAAAAAAGGGGGTCGACCCAGTTCAAATACCCACTCCGTGAGTGTCTGGGGAAGGGAATACTCTAGGCAGTCTTTCCCCTGCTTTTTGCAGAGAGACTGATTCGAACCCGCGACCTGACACACCACGGCAAGCAAGCTTACCGCTGAGTCAAGCCGCTGAGCCGAGCTTACCGCTGAGCTAAGCCGGCCCTGCATTAAATTCTTCATTAAAATCAGAAAAGAAGTTATGCCTAGTCAGAAACAAAATAAGAGTTGAGAAACATGTAAGAATCAATCTTACCATTGATATCTTCCCTTTTGGATGGAATATTGAAGGTGCTGCTCTTTCTATCTTGATCATGTTCCCCTCTAAAAAGCCATTGAAGAATCTGCTATCACACACCAAAAGAGCTATTAGCTTTGATGTGAATAATGCATGCTGCATATTCCACTATATATAATATCATCACATAACAACAAAGCATACCTGCATGCCTACTGTGGAACTTTGTTCTCACTTTGTGTACTATTTTTGTGTCTGTGTGTGTGTGTGATGACTGTATTAGTCAAATGAACAGCACTGCAGATCTATCTGTGATGTCTGTATGCAAAAGATTCCTGTCTAGTCTTTGAGGCATTTGGTGAGATGAAGACAAAGAAAATTGTAGTGAATCTAAGGAAGATGGTGAGACAACCAAGCAGTGAGTGGGGAATAGTTGGCTTATGATTCTGAGTAACATGGGGCTTATTATATATAACATGATCAAGTGGTGTATATTAAGACCAATTAAGGACTTAAAATTTAATTAAGAAACAGGATGTTTCAGCCTCCGCGGCACTGTTCTTGGCCATACACTTGTATATATGTGTGTCTATGATATATTTGGACCTCAGGTTATGTGGACCACCAATTGGACATTAACATATAGTTTCAAATGAAGATGCAGAAATAACTAGAACTAGTGTGGATTTCAATCAATTATTGGAATTTGCATCCAAGATGAGCAATGCTATTCATCTTGCTTAAGTGAAAAGCTACATACAACAATATGGTAAAAAGAAATGATGAAGCAGATAATTATTCAATGTCTATAAAATATTAATGGATAATATTATTCTCATGTAACATGAGAGTAGTTCTCTCATATTATAAAGAGAATCCAAGTAGGGCCCGTTATTTAAAAGCAAAAAAGAAAAAAGAAAGGGCACGATTTTTGAAGTGAGAGAAAAGGAGATAACTATCTCATGTAAAATGAGAGTAGTATTTCCCAATATTAATATATTGACTCAATCATTTTGGTAATGAAATCCCAAGTAATGATCTCAATTATGATTTCATTATGTCCTTATCTTTTGAGCTATGCCAAAGTAACATGCCTTCGAATTTTCAAGGCCTATTAACATGCCAAAAGTAACAATGTAGCACAAAGTAAAACATAGAATGCTTAACTCGAGGGGTGACATTGTTGGTAAATAGGTTGTGCATGGTAAGGATGTATTTACAATTTTTTTTATAAATTACATTAAGTCTGACCGGTCATACACTATTGATTAAATTATGACCGGTCAAAAATAATATAATTTATAAGAATTTGTAAATAAAAAATTTGTAAATATAATCTTTCCACAATGACTATTGTGATTCGATTTCTAGGCCAAATTAATTGGGGACTAATAACAAAAACTTGGGTGATAATACGCTTAGGAAACAAAAATTATAAAATAAAATGGGATGCTCAATCATGAAAAAAAATTATACGCTGTCATGGAAATTGATCTAAGCAATTAACAAAATATCCAGCAATTAGAGAAAAAAAAAACGGATAAGATATTATTAAAACTACAGATCCCTTGTTACTTTGTTAGATAAAAACATACAAACACAACATCTTACTCAATACTTAATAAAGAAAGTGCCCAATATTTTGGTAGGCACATGGAACTTGAACAGAAACTTAGATTAAGAAATGAAAATTTTCTGCACATGATGCTGCTTCGGGGATATATGAAGGCAAAAGTTGATTGAATATGTATAGCAGTTAAGCATGTGGGGCTTGCAGAAGATATTTTAGTAAGCGGTGAATTCTCGTGGGTACAAATTGTGGAACCGTCAATGTCACATGGGTGAGCTAGACATGACAATTTAAAACCGGTATTCTGGAATAATCACATACACTCACTCAATGATCTTAAACCCCGTTTTGTTAATGCTGTTTTTTTTTTTTTTTTTTGGTTTTATAATCATCAAATTACATGAGAATTAAAATCTCACGTTGTAGAAAAACAAAGCATGTGAGACCCATATGTTACAAAAAATTATGTGTAGATTCACATCAGTACAAAAATCGACGAAGAGTGTGTACGAAAATTTTAAATTTTATGTTACATGAGAATTATAAAATTTTTTTTTTATATATACAACAAAAAAAAATTTATAAAACCCTTTTTTTTTTTATATTGTTCGAGTCTTTGAGGTTCCTTTTGTCCCTTGTATTTGGATCTAATACGAAGAGGACCCCCCTGATGAGTCACTTTTCCAACCTTAGAAACTATGGGCCATAGTATAAATCCAATGAGGAAAGATTAGCGATGGGCCGTAAGGAATAGGTTGCGCCCAAGACATTCAACTTAACCCATAAATAATGAAAATAGAATTTATTTTATGAGTTATTTAATATAAATATATAATGTGAAATAATATCAATAGTTTATAGATAAATCAACGATTATCTTTATGTGATCTATCATGATATTTTCTCTCTTTCACCTCTAATCGTTATTGATTTAATTATTAATGGCTAAGATTATCTAACATGACTGTTAGATGGGTTCAGCAGCCCTTGACGGGAACCATCATCAATAGGCTAAACTAGACCAGTCATACCAAAAGGGTCAAACACGATATCTCATCCCAAAATCTTAAGCATTGAAGTTAGGGTCCTCGCATTTATATGTACTTCGCTTACTCCATTACCAATCAAAATTGAGTCAATTTACATTAATGTAAAATGATCCTGATCCAAATTTAAATATTATATTTAACTAAGTTATAAATTTTTAAAAATAAAGTAAAAAACTAAAACTAAAGGGTTTTTTCATAACAACAAATTACATCAATATTAAAATATTAACATATGTTTAATGTTTCTGCTGCTTTTACTGCATAAAAATCTCTCTGCCACACACATATAAAAATGAGTGAGTCTCATTAATCTTTTATATTTCTTCTCTTTATAATAAAACCCACTCACTTTCATATAAGTGTCGCGGAAAAAATTTATCTATAACAAAAGTAGAAATATTTATCCCTTAACATATTATGTAAATTGTATTCGTTAAAGTAAAGAATTCTTATAATTTATCACTAATTTTAAAAATTAATAAATTTAAAAACACTATATATCAAATTGAGTTGGGCCAACTTGAAGTGCAGCTTAAATCCAACCCAAGATCAGGACTTGATTTTTCAAGATCCCAAACCCAATCTATTTAAATTTAGACCAAGACATATAATCGGGATGGTGGCTACAGACAAAGTCATGGTTAACAATTGTATTCTTTCCTTGATAAATGATAAGACTTAAAAGGTAAAAATGAATAATTTTCAAACTTAGATGTTTAGATTAGATTAATATTCATATAAAATTAGCCTTTCAACCAAAAGGTCTATTTAGTAATTTTAATTTTAAATTCTAAACACAAAATTAAATATTAACACTCAATCCACGTTTACGATTGGACTATTTTGCTTATATTTCAGTTGTATATTTATATAAATATTATTTCAATAAAAAAGTAAATTATAAAAATTAATATTTTGTATAGAATATCTTATGAAAGTATTAAATACTTATTTATTAAAATAATTGTAAATGTGTTAAATCCAATAAAAGATTTTTTTTTTAAAAAAAAAAAATTGTACCTTTGGATGACTCAATCCTATCCCATAGGACTTTTAGATACTTCATTATTAGGAACGTTTTGACCGTATGTATTTTATTTTTTATTTTTTTGGCAAGGGACCGTATGTATATCTTTTTGTTGGTAAAGACTAAAGAGGACCGTATGTATTTTAATGGCCATTTTAATAGCTCTACTAAACTCAATGTACACGTAAGTTCTGCCTACTTTTCCACGCGTAGGCATTTCCTATTGGTCTTTGACGTATACCATATGCTAACATTAGCTTTAGCATTCAGATAGCATCTAATAAGCCATGATTCTTTAATGAAGCAAATCTGAGCAAAAATATTTAAATTAACTCTAAATCTTACTCAATACACTATTTTATAGTATAAAAAAGGGTTTTATATGTTACTTAAAAAAAAAATTATAATTCTCAGGAGAATTGAAATCTTATGTTGTAGAGATAAAAAAACATGTGGGACCCATGTGTTAGAAAAAATTATATGTAAGACCCATGTCAGCACGGAAATCAAAGGGTGTGTAGGAAAATTGCAATTCTCATGTTAAATGAGAATTATAAAACCCTATAAAAAATGGGTTTATAAAAGTTATGTTGTAGGAAAAGTGATTGTGTTATGTTATAGAGATTTGTTTTGCGTGACAGAGTTTTTTTTTTTGTTACGGACCCCACAAAATGTTGTGTGTGTAGGAAATTTTTTGTGGTCATGTTAAATGATAGATGATAAACCCATAAAAAATCATAACTATATGAAAATGAATCAATAATAATAGATAATTACAAATCATTACTGTTGATTTACCGTTGTAATTTTTCCACACACTACGTCATATTTTTTTTTAAGATCAAGTATTTTTAAATATTAAGGTTATTTTGACAATTGACTATTCCCTACAGCACAGCACAAACCAGTTCATTACTTTTCTATATCACAAGTTTCCTCGTTTCACCTTTTTTATCCTTCTCTTTCGATGACTATAAAAAAAAAATACAAACTATTCAGAAGCATAAAGTCTGTTTGATTGTGTTCTGATTTTTTTCTTCTTAAAATTATTTTGTAAAATAATATGGAAAAGTTATTTTCTATATTTTTTTTTTAAAAGTTAAAAATCAAAACAGAAAACAAAAACAACTCAGACATGTTCTCTAAATTTGATTTTAAAAATAAAAAAAATAATTATAATTTTCAAAACATTTTTTACAAAACAGGTCTTACCAAACGAGTTTTTTTATTTTTTTATTCTGAAAATTAAAAAACAATTTTTAAAAACCAAAATCAAACAGAGCCATAGCCTCACATGTATCACAATAATTCAGATTCGGGCACTTGCTTAAATTCAGTGTTAACATCCCAGCAAATAAAGATTCTATGTGCCTCGTAAGGATCAGAAAATATTCACAAGTTTAAAACAAACAACGATTTAGTATACAGAACGGATTGCACACTATAATGTCACAATACAAGTTACACATAATAGTAATATGACTACAGACAATATTCACAAGCTTAAAACGTATTAATAGCAATACAAGTCACATATAATAGCAATACAACTGCACACAATATTCACAAGCTTAAAAAAAAAAACAATGATTTGGTATAGAGAAGGATTGAACAATATAGAGTTACAATACATGTTACACATAATAGCAATATGACTATGCTAAATATCATAACATTAAAGCAAGCTCCTTCTAGACATTCTCCTTGTTTCAATGAAACTAACGTTTAAGGATTTGGCCATGATTTGTTCTGAACTTGCTGCTTCAGCCACTCTACTGGGTCCAAAGCTGACATGTTCAAACATTCTAGTGAAGAAAACCAAGTGGATTAACTGATGATAAATCCAAAACAATTCAAGTAAAATAAGTTCCTGCCAAAAAACATCTGAATTGTGAATATTATTACCAGATAAATGATGGTAACCATCATGGTTGATCTTCATTGGACCTTCTCCGGGTCAAATGCCTACGCCTACGCCTCCTTGGCACAGGAGATGCATCTTCACCAACATCACTAATAAACATATGTAGATCATCATCAACATCATGATTATCATGAAGACCCAACAGATTCTCACCCCAAAGATAGCGGCTTCGGTCAGATGAACGACGATGATGCCTTGTCCATGCACTTGAATGAGGTCTTGGTTCCCTAACAATTTCAATGGTACTATCCATCATCTGATACAAGATGGTTGTGGTTAACCAAGGACCACTAGCATTGCCAATGTTGCCTTCACGTTCATCTGATAACCTACCAATACCATCTCCATTCTCAAGAACATAATCTCCAACTACAACAGCTCCCGGCACGGCAGATTGAATAGCACTGACAATGTCACCATATTCTCTTTGATGTTCAAAATGTTGCCAGGCTCTTTCTCTTGTCGGATCAATGTCAGAGGGACGAGAAGTGGGATGAACTCTTCTTGCATGCCTGCGCAATTCCAGATAATCACCAATGAATGAGCATGAGTCCCTTGAGCAACTTCTCTTCTTCATGTTCAAGTAGTTCCTAGCCTCTTCAATCACTTCCCAACCCAATACTGTGCCTCTACATAAAGGGCATTTCAAGCTCAATTTTGACTCTGATGAATTATCTGCATCTAAATCCTCAAGCACAGCCCTGTCCTGCAAGGTCTCAGAATCAGCAGTTTCTAAAATGCCTTCATCATGTGGGTCTAAATGCCTACTTGGATCTTGGGCATCACCCTGTCTTAATCCTTGGGGAAGTCCAACAGATAATAAGAGTATTAATTTCATTATGGTGGAGTTCATTAACATCATGCATGTCAGAATGCATAGTAAGGTTAATATCAAAACTATTACCAGAGTTGCTTGTGTTTACTAAAGAATTGGGTAAATTTGGGTTCTCCTTAGAATCGTCCCTCATTTTTTTAAACCGGTCCAGGCAATTTGAATGCCTATAACTTGTATCACAAATGTAAGATCTGCAGCCCTTCTCATGAGAGCTGCAAAGGAGAAGAACAGCATTATGTGGATGGTCCATGCAGATAGCACATGAAACTTCATCCAATTCTTTGTGAAGAGCACGGATGTCTGAATCACTACATAATCTTCGCTTAACACCAGCCATCTTCCTTGCACGGTGTTAACTACTCAACATATTGAACTCATTAGAAAATGGTGCAGGTAACCAGACCAATAATCTTTCATTTTTTCATAACAAGACAACATGCACACAAAATTTCTGACATAAAAATAAAATACATGGTTAACAATAGAAGAACAATTCTATATACCAACGAACAAGCAAAGAGTAAAATACAAGAGTAACAAACAGAAACTAAATATAATAAACATAGCATGAACCACTTAAGCTTTGTCCTCCTGTGCATGTGTGTGCACAAGAACGTATAAACAACAGCAAGAAGGACTATTTTTAGACTGATTAACAAAATCACTCAGACTTCCGATTCTTCCCTTCGTCCTATTTCCCAGTATTACTATAAATTTTAATACTATTTACCCTTCCCTTCTCTCTCTCAAAACATTAAAAAAAGGAATCAAAGATATGAATGGGAAAAATTAACTTTGTATAATGCTTGCCCTTTTCTCCACACAACAGGGAAGCCTACAAACTGTCCTTCCACACATGAGAGAACAAGAATGTGAAGTTTTGATCTAATGTGTGACTTCGAGATTGAACTGAAATACACCATGATTCAACACGGAATAGAACATAAAAAATAAAACTATGATACTTGGCATACCAATGTATTATACTCATCTACAGTTCTAATATGCTGATTCTGCAGTCCATCCATTCATTTATAATTCAAAATGAAGTATACCACACTTACTCTTTTCCCTCCTCGGATGTTCAAACTTCCACGACACAAATATTTATTTCCTTGGCTATAAAGAAATCAATATAAAGGAAAACAAAAAAAGACAATATTGAAGTGGTCAATTTAAGTTGACAACACAAAATGAACCACTAACTAAAATATTAGATTGCCTCAATTGCATAATTTTAAACTATAACTATTTAAATAAAAAGCACTTCTTGATACTTTCTAACAGTCCTTAATATAACATCATCTTGGATTCAAAACCCACAGATCATTAGGATATCAAATCCTATCATCATCCAAGTCCAATGGTATCTACAATATCGATGTGACTTTCAACAGATTCTTTAAACTAAATGATCTACACTAGAACAGTGTTATTGCTTAACACCGAACCAAAGCTAATTTGATTAGGTATGAATATGACAATCAATCTTCATATCTGCTGAAACTACACTTTTTATCTTTACCAAAATCTGAACATGACATGCCTAAATTTGAATGTAATGGCAGTTTGTGTTTGTCAACATTAATCTTCTATTTCACGAGACAAATCCGAAGAGAAGATTTACCATATTGTAAAATAATTTAAAAGACTTTCTGGCACATTGAAAAACCCTGCTTACTAATAGAAGAAAATGAAGTATTCAAACAAAATGCTGTTTTAACAAATTAATATCCCAACTAAAAATTTATAAAAGGAAAATATGAAAAAGAGATCCACATAAAACAAGAAATAAAATAGTTCAAGTAAAGATTCAGTGCTGGCAATGCAAAAGGCAATTAAAGGAAATAAAAGACACCGGGATAACAGCATGCTCTACTGTATGCTTATAAAGCATAAACTTACCAAGACAATAAGCTCTAGCTATACTCCCTACCGAGGGCTTCTGAGTCCCAGTTTGTAATTACAGAACCTTTAGTTGACTTCACAAAAGAATCACACGGCAATCACTCATGCAATGCTCCAAAGTACGTTATAATTAATGAATCAATGTATACTACAATCTTGGACAAACGTATAAACACACTTCTTACAACAGAATCACCAACAAGCCCCAAAATCTGCAGGTATACCATCAAAAAGAAAGAAAAAGAAACTACGTTAAGCTACACAAGATCTCAATCCAATAAATTTGATATCAGTTAAATTTAAAATCTAGGCAGCAGCAGTTAGAAATAAAACCATAGAAACAGAGAAATAAGGACACTTCAATCAAACTGATTCATGAACTCAACACTATTGTTTGAAATAAGGACACCGTCAATCAAACTTATTCATTAGTGAAATTACCTACTATCCCGGATCATAACACGGATACTGTGATCTAGGGTTGTGACAATGAATCCCATTTATTTTGTTTCCTACCTAAGAACATCATACAAAGCAGTGGCTTTATGTAATATTGAAATTCAACGGGCGATAGGATAGAAATTGAACTGACACTCATAACAAGATAATTAATAAATCTACATAGTTCTATGGACATTATGAAATGGGATAGATGGGAAAATGAAATTTTGTTTAATTATTTTTAGTAAAATTTACTTGAACATCAAGCAAGATAGTAAATAAGAAACACAAGGACTTCAATGCATTATTGTTATTAGAAATGGCTCTCCAGAGATATCATGGGTGGCTAGACTTGTCTTCCTATCCAGTGTGTTGGTGTTATTGCTTGGGAACAGAAAGATTCAGGAAATTACTAAGGCCTTATGAGGGTGGATTTGTAGATTTGCAAGTCAAGGTAACAACTATGGCAATGATAATGACCACAATAAAAGTAGGGTTAGCAGACTTGGCAGGATTTTTGCTATCCAATAATCATCAAATTTTGCACATTGAGGATACCTATCCTAAATACCATTCAAAAGTATGAAAGCATGGAAGCATTAAGCACTACTAGACTTAATTATATAACCAATCAAATTGAGATGGATCACAATGCAGATTATCAAGTTTATTTCTTTGGCCATACATCAAATATCAAGTAGAAACCCATATAGTATTATTCTGCAAGTATAAAAAATAGACATCCAAAAATTACAAAATCACCCAAAATCTGTTTGTTCTCACAGTCCTCAAGGTTCAACATTCTAGAACAAAAAGGGGACCAATCATTTGCCCAAACAAGACATCTACCACTCAAATTTATATATAGATAATCAAACAAACTAGAAACGATTTCCAACCAGGCAAGTGTAGAACATTCCAATTGCACACCATCCAATCACCAAACAAACACAAAAACTAGCAGCAATTGGAATGAAGAAATGGAAAGCAATTTCAAAAACCTATTTAAATCCCAAGGAATGATTGGTTTTTTTGGTAGATACACTTTTTCTTTTGATCTACATATCATACAAACTATCAAAGACTATTTATAAGCTATAAAACTGACCAACATAATTCCACACATAACACCCTCGTTACTTTATGACTGACATAACTGACTCATTATTTTATAACTGACTCGTTAATATTCTAACCGATATAACTCACTCATTAATATTCTAAGTGACATTTAAAATTTATCAACAAGGAAAATCATACATGATACCTAACCCCAGATCAACGTCCAATCACCCACCAATTCAAAACAAACCCTAAACCTAACCCCCAACTCAAACCCTGAACAAAATTCAATCACCAGAAAAATTCATGATTTTCCTGGGGAAAATTAAATTAAAAAAGAAAAGAAATTACAGAACAAAAATAAATAAATAAATAAAACAACAACAAAATCACCCAATCACAAAGAGCAAGATCAAACCCAATTAGGATCCATAAAGATAAAACACAGAAACAAATAAAAATCAAAACGTTAGCAGAAATAAAGGTGGGGATTTACAAAAAGGGTTGATTTATAATTTAATTTTTTTTCCTTCTTCTTCTGGGGTTGGTCTCTGCAAAAGATCCAAGAGATGCAGAGAAGAAACAAGACACGGAAGAAAATGAAATTCCAAAAATAGAGGGTGTTATTTATATATTAGAATTGGGACAAGACATAGATGAAAATGCTGCGTGCACTTATCAACTAGGATCATGATTCATGGGTCCAAACACAAGGGGCTAAATAGTCGGTTTAAATGGTTATGCGCACATTCTACGGTTAAGGTATAAGGTACGAGTACGAGTACAGGTGCGTATTTTTTTTCTTTTTTTTTTGATAAAAAATTGGATAAAATTATCTTGCAAGAAATCAGAACAGTTGGTTTGGTCGATTGTGTTTTGTTTTTTTTTTTTTTTTCTTAAAACTGTTTTGTAGAATAATTATTCAAATAGTTATTTTCTGTGTTTTTTTGTATTTTAAAAGTTAAAAACTAAAACAGAAAATAAAAATAACTCAGACATATTCTTTATATTTGATTCTAAAAACAAAAAACAGTTACAGTTTTTAATTTTTTTTACAAAGCAGGTTTACCAAATAATTTTTGTTTTATTTTTCTATTTTGAAAACTACAAAAACTGTTTTTAAAAAATAGGAATAAGAGAGGAGTCTTTGGAACTGACTTAACAAGAACTCTATTCAATACATACATGGCAGTTTTTGAGTAAAAAATGTCAATTACCATTAATGTAAAACGTCAATTACTATTAATGCGAAACGTCAAAACGTCAATTACCATTAATGCCTCTTTTATTAATTAAAGCAATTCACACAAATAGTTTTACAAATACTATATAAGACACTCTACCCTCAAGCTCTTTCCACAGCAAAACCACTTTTTATCTCTGCTTTTATTCTTTTGTATTTTCAAAATCTATTTTCCCCTTTGTCTATTTTTTTTTTCTATAGCCACAAGGAATGAATACCCACCAAAAATCCTCGGTCAATTCAAGAACGGGATCCGAAGCTTGTGAGTTGAAGAAGGAGTGTTTAAAGTGCACGAAAGAGAAAAAGCCAAGGGTAGAGAAGATGGACAGAAACCAATTGAAGGAGTGTTCGGCGATCTTGAAGAGATTGATGACAGGAAAAGATGGTTGGGCTTTCATTAATCTTCTTGATGTTAAGGATTTAGAGTCTCTTGATCACTCCGAGGCTATATCCAAGCCAATGGATTTGAAGGATATTGAATTCAAATTGAACAAATCTTTGTACTCAAGACCTTATGAATTTGCAAATGATATGAGAGTTGTATTCATTCATGCACTGCGATACCCTTGGATGACAGAGGTACGCGAAATTGCAGTGAGGGTTAGTGAGGATTTCGACAACAATTGGGAATCTTTGAAGAGAAAATGGAAATCTGAGGAAAGAAGATTGGAAGTAGGTCCAAAAGTTGATTGACAAACTGCAGACCTATGAATCATGGTTGTTCGATGGAGAAGAATTTTGGTGGTATTGGAACATCATTGATTCAGTGGTTCAAACCAATCAGGAGGAGACAACTATTGAAGAGAGATGAGAGAAAAAAAATAAAATATAAGTTTTTATACAAGTGTCACTCATTGAATGGAAGGATCACATGGGGCCTGGAGCACTAAATATTTCTCCTCTTCGATCATGGATAGGGTGCAGACCTATGATACAAACATGAATTATAGTGGGTATAGATTTAGTTTGCTTTGATTTTCATTAAAATGTAGGTTTGTAAAAACTCTGTCTCAGGTATCAATCATTAGATTGATGGTGTGAATTTTTGTCATAGTTACTGCATTTTCAGTTTTTAGGGTAATAACGAGGGTCAGTGGCAGACTCAAAGTTTTTTATTTATGTTCGCATATTTGTGTCAAATTTTTTTTTTTAAGAAAGTTTTAAATGGATTAAAAAACAAAAGAATATAAATAAGAAAAGAAAAAAAATTCAATTTAACAAAAAAAAGTAAAATTATTTTTCTTATAGCTTTATTTTATATTTTTGTAATTTTTCTAAAAGTATTTAATCAAATCTCTCTACAAATATATAAATTACACAACGAAAATATATCATGAAGACGAGTAAGAATTAAAAAAAAAATAACACTAGTAATTTTTCTTATATTTTCAGTTGTTTGGTAATTTTATATCTTTTATTTAATTCTATCCTAATTAAATAATTTTCTCTTTTTAAATTTTAAGAATTTTATATATTTTTTAAATTCATTTCAATATCATGACGTTAGTGCTCTTAACCGGCTTTTTCATCCTTTTTCCCCTAATTAATTATTTAATAACCATTTTGATCCTGATTGTAAACTATCTAACAATCTGCCCCTCTTTAATCGATTAAATTGAATATTTAATCGATTAAATGGTCAAATGAAGATTTAATCGATTAAATCTTCAACTTAATCGATTAAATCTTCCTCTTGATCAGAAGAACAATGGGAGATTTAATCGATTAAATAGAGAGATTTAATCGACTAAATATTCAAGTCAACAATTTTTGCCTATTTTGACCATTTAATCGATTAAATTTTTGGCTTAATCGATTAAAAATGGACAGATTAGTAAATAGTTCCGAGTGAGGGGCAAAATGATTATTAAATAATTAATGAGTGGCAAAAGGGTAAAAATGCCGCTCTTAACCTCATACAAGAATTCTTTTAAATTTTGGGTTTTTATATTTGTATTACATTCATTTTTTATTACTTCTCTTTTTTTAAAAAAAAGAAAAGAAATAAAAGAAGCTTTCAATATAATTTTTCTGGGCTAGGCCCTCCACTTTTACCAAAAAAATAATAATAAAAAGAAATAAAAGATAATCAAACCCTCCTTATATCCATAACAAGCCCACATTATTGCCCCAGGGATTTAAAAAAAAAATCAGCACAAATGCAGCTACCACATGGTCATTAACCCAAATGCAAAAATAAAAAATAAAAAAACCTAACTTAGCCATAAGTTAAAAAAAACGGATTGTCTATTGCCACTTTTTGAAGGGCTCAGTGAAAAGCAAGTTTGAACAATGGAAGAGATGTGGTACCTTGGCTAGATACAATATGGTGGTTCTAGTTTGATTGGTAGTGGCTTGCAGCTTTGAATCGATGCGGATCTACGAAGAGGCGATGGAGTGAAGTTTTTTTCGGTGAGAACATAAGTTACATAGCTACCGTTTTTTTTTGAAAAGATATTTCTTCAGTCATATAAGTTAAAGTTATCTCCGGCGAGCTCAAAACGATGTCGTCGTTTTGCGTTATAAGATTAAAAAATAATATTAAAGACTAATATAACCCTGCAATATATTATAATTATAATTACAAAAACACTTTAATTTTCGTCTCAAAACGACGTCGTTTTGATCTCACTGAAAATAACTTTATCTCCGGTGACTCGAGAAGTAATTTACCTTCTTTTTTTGTTGTTGTTTTCTTCAAAAGTTTGTAACAGATTACTTGCAACAAAGTAGGTCCGCCACTGAGGAGAACCAAGCCCAAAAACAAAATAAAGAAAGAGAAATGTGAAACTTTTTCCATACTTCATTTTCGAAACTATACTTATATTATTTGTGTCTCAATTGTGGGTTATTTGACCCTTTTACCCTTCATTAATTAATTAATTACCATTTTGCTCCTTATTCAAAATTATCTACCAATTTGCCCCTCTTTGATCAATTAACTTGGAAATTTAATCAATTAAATGGTCAAAACTGGCAAAATTGGTTGACTGGAAGATATAGTCTTCAAGTTAATCGATTAAATCTCCCAACAGGCAACAAAGGTCAACCATTTTTGGAGGGAGATTTAATCGATTAAATCAATTAATAGGGAGATTTAATCGATTAACTTGAAGATTTATCGATTAAATCTTCAAGTCAACCATTTTTGTCAGTTTTGACCATTTAATCGATTAAATCTTGAAGTTAATTGATTAAAGAGGGGTAGATTGGTAGATAATTTTGAATAAGGGGCAAAATGATATTAATTAATTAATAAATGGCAAAAGGGTCAAAAAGCCCTCAATTGTGGCTCTGCTTTGTGTCTCTATCATTGGTTCATACTCGTGTTTATGTTGTCTGCATTGTGTCTCGATGATGAGTTAATTATCCCAAGTCAGTATTTGTTGATATCCAAGTTGAAATTAGTTGGCAAATTGAGATATATGGCTTAAAGGGTCTGAGGTTCCACTGAGGTGAAGGTTACTACAGTTCCTATGCATTGTCATTGTTGAATTGAGTAGATTGAATAACCCAATAAACAACATGAAATCAATTTTAATGGTTAATGATGTAGCCCATGAAGCAAATTCTTGTATCCCTTTTCCATTCCTCAGCAGAAAGTTGGGAGTAGATTAAAAAAAAATTAAAGATATATCTTTTCCTATCTTAATATATGATTATATTTTCAAATGGAAAACATCGGAAAAAAAAACTCAAAAGTATTTACTATTGTTTTTAATAGAATAGAGTAAAGATAATAAGCTACTCAGGATTCAAAATTTTCTTATCATTTAGATTTCAAAAAAATTTAAAGTTGCTTAGCACACTTTTATTTTGTTAGAAGTGTTCTATTTTGAAGCTTTAGCTGTGATAATACTCATAGCAAGACTCCTTATCTCAAAATTTTAATCTTCGCCTAATTTCTCCATGGATTTCAGCCTCTTTCTCTCTATGATACATGTAAGCATTAATCAGTGACTCATGTTCAACAATAAACATTCAAGAACATGAAAGGGGATCTTCAGAATTCATGAGTTTCACATAAGTGTACTTTTCTCCATTAGTGCGGAAGAACTTTGATGGTGGAATATTTTCTCAGAGCCTTAACCCTTATCTGTTCTTATATCTACTTTGATAGGGATGGGATACAACTCTTCAAGACAGACCCTGATGGACGCTTCAGACTCCAATAATAAGAAACTGACCATTTCCCCTTTTCATAACTGCACCTATCAGCAGTTACATTTTAAATAACTTCCCTTAACAGTCAAAATTACCGTAATGCCCTTTTCATTAATTAAACAAACTGACACATAATATAACACATGAGACAAATAATTTTACATTCTCCCACTTGGCTCATGTCATGAGGTGTCCCTTCATGATTTAATCAACATTCATTATAATGCGCATTTACTAGGCTAAAGGTTCTATACGTTGACCTCATCATAATTCATTATTAGAAATAAAATCAATAAGAGTCATGGCGGTTGTATGCTATCAAGTCGGCATAGTACCTTCCATGTACCACTATATTGACTCTTCTTCCTAACATGATACTTTAATAGGAAGTACACATTATGTCCAACAATAATGTCTTCGTAATGGACCATAAACATTTTCAATATCATCAGATATACTTGCATGCATTCATAAATTGAAAATAAGACAATAACAGAAACATATATTCATCAATGAGCTCAGAGTGTCAATACTTAATACATAACAATAATTGTCATCATTCATTAGCTGACATAATGCCTATTCTACATACATGACCAGTAAATGTCTTGGGCGGCAATCCCTTCGTCAAGGGATCAACTATCATAAGATCGGTGCTAATATGCTCTATAGACACTCTTTGTTTCAGAACCTCTTCTTTAACGGCAAAGTACTTTAATTCCATATGTTTAGCACCTTTGGAATACTTGTCGTTTTTAGAAAAGAAGACTGCTGCGGAATTATCACAATAAATTTTCAGCGGCTTTTCAATATTGTCGACCAATCCAAGCCCTGAAATAAAGTTCCGTAGCCATTTAGCCTGAATCGTGGCTTCAAAGCATGCCACAAATTCAGCTTCCATAGTGGACGCAGCTATTACAGTCTGCTTCGCACTTTTCCATGATATAGCAGCTCCTTCAGCTAAAAGATACAGGTAACCACATGTAGACTTTCTTGTGTCTACACATCCTGCAAAATCTGAATCTGTGTATCCAATCATTTCAAGGTTGTTAGACCTTCTATAAGTAAGCTGTAAGCAAGTGACCTTTAGTTCCTTGCAAATATCTCAGAACTTTCTTTGCAGCTTTCCAATGATCCATACCGGGATTACTTTGGTATCAACCCAACATCCCAACTGCAAAGCTAATATCTGGTCTCGTACAAGTCTGAGCATACATTAAACTCCCAACTAATGATGCATACGGAATTGTATCCATTTCTTTTTATTCCAATTCACTTTTAGGACATTGCATGAGACTAAATTTATCTCATTTCTGAATTGGAACTGGAGATGATGAGCAGTTTTCCATTCTGAATCTCTCTAGAACTCTATTAATATATGCTTTCTGAGACAAACCTAACAGTCCTTGTGATCTCTCACGGAATATTTCTATTCCTATCACATAAGCTGTCTCGCCCATATCTTTCATTTCAAAGTTACTAGAGAAAAACTTCTTAGTCTCATTTAAAAGACCAAGATCATTAGTTGCCAGCAAAATATCATCAACATACAGAATCAATAATATAAACTTGCTCCCACTGATCTTCAGATATATACATCGATCAACAATGTTTTCTTTAAATCCAGAGGAAACAACAGTATCATTAAACTTAAGGTACCATTGCCGTGAAGCTTGTTTAAGTCCGTATATTGACTTTTTAAGTTTGCACACCATGTGCTCTTTACCCTTTTCTATGAACCCCATTGGTTGGTCCATGTACACATCTTCATCTAAATTTCCATTTAGAAAGGCAGTTTTCACATCAATTTGGTGTAACTCTAGATCATAATGAGCCACCAATGCCATAATAATTCTTAAAGAATCTTTCTTTGAAACTGGTGAAAAAGTTTCTTTATAGTCAATGCCATCTTTCTGAGTGAATCCCTTTGCAACAAGTCTGGCCTTGTAACGGTCTAAGTTACCATGAGAGTCACGTTTGGTCTTAAAGACCCATTTACAACCAACTCTCTTGCACCCTTCTGGCAACTCAACAAGATCCCAAACCTTGTTCTGTTCCATAGATTTCAACTCATCTTTCATAGCATCTAACCACTTATCACCATTTTCACCATTCATGGCTTGTGAAAACGTTACTGGATAATCTTGAATACCCATGTAAAATTTAGACTCTTGTAGATATACCACATAATCATTAGAAATAGCAGGTCTCCTTTCTCTTTGAGATCTTCTTAATGCTATTTGTTGTGGTTCTTCTACTATGGGTTCATTCGGTTCATCAACAATGATTTCTTCATGAGTAGTGGGATCATTAACTTGTCCTTCATTATTATTGATTGATTCAATAGCATAAGGAACAATAACTTTACTAGAGCTACAAGTCAATGGAACTTGTATTCTCACTTCATGAATATCCACTTTACGTGGTGTTTCACTCCCACTAACTTCACCATTCTCAATGAACCTTGCATTTCCAGATTCAATAATCCTTGTAGTATGATAAGGACAGTAAAATCTATACCCTTTTGATTTTTCTGGATAACCAATGAAATAACCACTGATTGTCCTTGCATCCAGTTTCTTTTCTTGCGGATTGTAGTATCTAATTTCTTCCTGACAACCCCAAACATGCAGGTGTCTTATACTAGGTTTCCTTCCAGTCCAAAGTTCAAAAGGAGTCTTTGGAACTGACTTACTAGGAACCCTATTCAATACATACATGGCAGTTTTTAGAGCATAAGTCCACAATGAAACGGGTAAAGAAGAATTACTTAACATACTCCTAACCATATCCAGTAAGGTCCTATTACGCCTTTCAGATACACCATTCTGTTGCGGTGTTCCGGGCATTGTGTATTGAGCACAAATACCACGCTTTTCCAGAAATTTAGCAAATGGGCCCGGATGTTGTCCACTTTCATCATACCTTCCATAATATTCACCACCCCTATCAGACCTGACAATCTTCACCTTTCTGTCTAATTGCCTTTCAACTTCATTAATATAAATCTCCAAAGCATTTGCAGCTTGAGACTTATCATGCAGCAAATAGACATAACCATAACGTGAATAATCATCAATGAAAGTGATAAAATATTTTTCTTTATTGAAGGCATTAACATCAAACGGACCACATACATCAGTGTGTATAATTTCAAGAAGCTGTGTGCTCCTTGTGGCTCCTTAGTCCTTTCTTTGTGTGTTTTGTTTGTTTTCCTTTAATACAATCCACACAAACATTTAAATCAGTAAAGTCTAAATCCGGAAGGATTTCATTATTTACCAATCTTTTCATCCTTTCTTTGGAAATGTGTCCCAAACGTTTGTGCCACAAGTAAGCGGAACACTCATTAATTAAGGTACGTTTAGTACCAACATTATGATGCAGAGTCATAAGCGTTTCAGCATAAAGATTATCAAGACATAATTTATATAATCCATCACATAAAGTACCATTACCAATCAAATGATTGTGCTTGTACAAACTGAAACTACCACTACCAAATTTAAAAGAGTATCCAGCAACATCAAGTTTGGAAATTGAAACTAAATTCCTAGATATACTAGGTACATAAAGAGTTTCACATAAATCCAAATGATATCCATTGTCGAGAATTAAACGGTAAGTCCCAACAGCTTCCACCAGAACTTTCACTCTATTGCCCATAAAGACTAACTTTTTCATTTGGCCTTGTGGTTTGGGTCATAAGGAATCCCTGCATTGTATTAGAAACATGAGTAGTACAACCAGAATCAATCCACCAAGTATTATAAGGAACTTCAGCCAGGTTTGATTCATAACATACATAAGCACTAGGCTTACCTTTCTTTTCGAACCAAGCCTTACGTTTCAGGCAATCCTTTTTGAAATGCTCTTCCTTCTTACAGAAATGACACCTCATCTTTGCATTACTTTCCTTTTTGTGGATTTTAGAAGAAGAGGTCTCATCAACTTTAAGGGGTCCTCCTCCTCCTCCTTTCTTATCATGCTTCTTACCTTTATTCTTTTCAGCTCCTTGATGCTTTACATAATTGATGGAATGAGCTCCCTGATTCTTAAGTCTGGTTTCCTCCTGAACTAACATACTGTGCAATTCATGCACATTCCATTTGTCTTTCATGGTGTTATAGTTCATTTGGAAAGGACCATACTCAGACGGTAATGAGTTCAATACGAACTGCACCAGGAAATTCTCATCCACAGCCATTCCCAATGCTTTTAATTTTGCCGCAATGCTTGTCATTTCAATAACATGCTCATGCATAGTACGCGAACCATCAAATTTCATGGTGGTCAGTGTACTCATAAGTGTCCCAGCAAGAGACTTATCAGCAGTTTGGGAGCGCTCTTCCACAAGTTTCATCATTTCAATGGCACTTTCAGTTTGTGGAAGAGCTGACTTAATGTTGCTTGCTATGCTCATTTTCATGTACATCAAACTTAATCTGTTGGATCTTTCCCAGTTCTTAAAATGGTTCCTTTCATCCTCAGTGCTTTCAGGAGTAATAGCACCAGGTTCCTCTTCTCTAAGAGCCAAATCCATATCCATTATCCCAAGGTAAAATTGGATTTGCTCTTTCCATTCAGAGAAGTTCAGCCCATTAAAAACTGCAACAGTTGAGAACATGAAATGTGTGGCAACAGGTACTGCAAAGAATAACATTTAAACATTAATGCTTTGAGTCATACATGTCACATACTAACATACTTCACAGATTCAAATATACTAACTTCAATGCATATCAATGTTCACCTTTGGGGATCCATTAACATACAACATTAACTATAATGATGTTATAAAAATTTCACATAATTTGGCAATGATGCATACCCCTATCATAAATATTTGTCATCTTTGGATGTCCAAATATGAGGAAATATACCAACATCCATGTTCATTTTATAAAACAAATAATCAACCTTTGGGTTGATCCCCAACTGTTCTATAATAATAAACTTCAATATACCACAACCAGAATATCATATCATACTATTCATAGCATCACAGTCATGGTAATTGAAATAAAATTCATAATATTTGAAATTAAAATAACTCTTCAAGATTTGGCCACTTTGGTGACTAACAAATCTATCATAATTAATTTCAAAACTTTAATTTTTCATAAACAATAATATATACAAAAGCCATTAAATTCACTTAATATGTATATACTTTGGTATTAAATTTCTTGATATATATTCTTGAAATAATTCATAATTCACCACTTTCAAAATAAATCCCACGCACAGTGACATGCTTTTACAATATCAAGAATATATATCATCATTCTTTATATATACAAGTTGCCAGTATATCAGCCGGTTCATAAATTCAAAGCCAAACATGAACACGGAAACCGAGAAGGAAAATCGTTCTCCATTATGCACGGTTAACGAAAATCCATTCGAATCAATATAAGTTTCTCGATTTCTTTTCAAACAGTTATCGATTGCAAATTACAAATACTTTATCATGACACAAAAGTGAGAATGGCAAATCGACTTTATTGATTCGAAAATCCATTCACAATTCACAATTCACTACAGGACAAAACGAAATTGTGAAACGTAATATGTAATTCAAAATTGTGAAACTGTAAGTGACTTTATAACTATTTTGTCCTTTTGTGAAATACAAATTCAATTCGAAAATGTTTTCTCCAGACTTTATGACGATGTAAAAAAATGCAATATTTGAAATATGCATTTCAAATCAATATGCAAACCATAATTTAAATCGCAAAATTCAAATGATGATCATGAATTTTCTCAAAAACTCTAACTTTTCATGAATTAAGAATTCATTCATAATTATTTATGGAAAAACACAAATTCTTAAACCATGCTCTGATACCACATGTAAGCATTAATCAGTGACTCATGTTCAACAATAACCATTCAAGAACATGAAAGGGGATCTTCAGAATTCATGAGTTTCACATAAGTGTACCTTTCTCCATTAGTGCAGAAGAACTTTGATGGTGGAATATTTTCTCAGAGCCTTAACCCTTATCTGTTCTTGTATCTACTTTGATAGGGATGGGATACAACTCTTCAAGGCAGACCCTGATGGATGCTTCAGACTCCAATAATAAGAAACTGACCATTTCCCCTTTTCATAACTGCACCTATCAGGAGTTACATTTTAAATAACTTCCCTTAACAGTCAAAATTACCATAATGCCCTTTTCATTAATTAAACCAACTGACACATAATATAACACATGAGACAAATAATTTTACAATACATACCAATCTTGAATTTTTCGTAGCTAAACTAAATTGAGATTTTTTTGTCCATGTTCCAACCATTGTGGGGAAATGGAAACTCATCTGAATAAGCTCTCAAAATTTTCTTTGATTGTTTTCTATTTGCCTTATTTGGAAAGACAATTATTACACTTGAATTCAGGAAAACGTCACTACTATAGAATCGAGACCTTTATGCCTGCCATGTTGAGCTTAATTACTGATTATTTGGTATGACAAAACTATTATTACCCTTGACTAAATCATATAATTAGCATCTAAAGTAGATGAGGTTGCATTGATGATACTACATAACTTTAGGGGGCTGAATTTTGAAAGGATAAAGGACATTGCATGGCTTTCGTCACTACCTTCACAATTGCAAAAGTAATATATCAGTCACTGCAATGGAGAGAAACCAATTAATAGAACTGGTTAACTTCCTCCACCATAAAGAAAATTATATGGGTTCGTTTTCTATGTTGCTGCAAAAAGTAAAATTTTGCAGCATAAAAAAAAACAAGACTAATTGGCTTTTGTTTTTTTTGTTTTAATATCAGAACCAATGTCGTATCCTGGTAAATATCTTTTTTCAGCAATATGAGAAGTATAATTGCCAAACTATACATATAAAAAGGCAATTATGCTTCTCATGTTGCTGTAACAAGAGTTCTTCTACAACAGACTGTCATTTAAAAAAAAACCATTGAGTTCCCTTTTTTTTTTTTCAATGGCAAAATTTTGCTTTCTGCCTCATCTAAAAAAAAATGAAATCATATAAAAATTGGGGAAGGATCCCTTTACAAACTTTTTTTATAAATTACATTAAGTATGACTGGTCATACACTCTTGATTAGTGTGTGACCTATTAGACATAATGTAATTTATAAACAAAATATTTGTAAATATAATCTTCCCCGTAAAAATTATAAAAACACAACTGACCAAGTTTCAAGAGTGTACTTTGTGCAGTGGACATGAGTGTTCCTAACACAAGTAGTGTTTTTTTTTTCTTCTGTTGATAATGTCTAGTAGAGCCGGTAAAACGGGCTCGGTTCGGCAGGCCAACCCGCCCCACCTGTTAAACTAGGAGGGCGAGGCGGGGCAGGCTCATTTTTTGGAGGGTTGATGGCGGACATAGGTAGGCTAAGGCGGGTCAGTGTAAAATAGACTCGGGCTGACGGGTCAACCCGCCCATCCTGCCAAATGTGGCAGAGCAAGCTGAGTTTTTTCAGTCCATTTTCAAAAGCGAGGTGCGGCAGGCTAACTATTCATTACAAACGATATCATCTTCTAAATAACTTATATGGTTTTACAATCCAGATGAATGCGAAGAAGTTGCAAATCTCTTTAATAGGTATGGTAATTTTCTCCAATTAGAAATTTTATGTTGTGTTTCCCCTTGCTTATTTATGCTCAAACTTTTAGATACAAGAGGCTAATTCATTTCTAATCTCAACCGAAGATTTTGTGATTTATTTATTTTGTTAGTAATGTACCCTATTTCATTACATGACCCGAATTTTGAGTAAAGACCAACACATTGACTATCATCAAATAGCTTGAAAAGTCTAACTATCACAACAGAATATATATTTAATAATAGTAATTCAAATCACAATATATAAGGTTTATCAAGTTTATAATACAACCTTTGCTTGTGAAAATAATAAAACAACTCTAGAATATAACGAGCATTCAAAGTACATAATAACAATTTATTATTTAAATTTTTGCTTATAGGAATAAAGTGTCAGGCTTACCACTAGAAAATAGTAAGACTTGCTCGATCAAATCAAATGAGTACACTTAGATGCTATCACCTTGCCTTTATCAGAAAATATATAACAACAATTTGTGTGAGTTGCAATTCAACCAAGTGAGAGCTTTAGCAAGTGGGGCTTGGAAACATATAAAAATATATTCAATCAAAATTGTAAAGATAAAAATTAAACTTCCAAATCCAAATAAATAAGTTTATATGAACCAATCAAATTAATCAATACTTTACTAAATTAATATTCGTATTCCAAGTGGAGGTATATCCAAACAAAACTTTAAGGTATCAGTCATGTGCTCCTCGCCTAAAGATATAAGCTCTGTGCCTGAAATAAATCAATAAACAAAATTGTAACAGCTGTGTTAACCCGGTTTGTTAACATACTATCGTATTAAGCCACACTTAATTAAAATGCGGAATAACTTTTTCTTTGAGTCAATTATGACGTCATTAATCTTAGCCAAGTTGATTACTTAATCAATTTCATAAAATAACGCCTGTATGTAAATTGCAAGACAACTAACTGAATACCTCATATATAAATATAAAGTGAGTATCTAAATTCACGGATCTACAACACGTAGTCCGGACAATATCCTGATACATTATCCAACTTTAAATAAAACAAGACATAATTGAGTCTATGTGGCATCAGACACATTGGAAGGACACACCCACGCATCAGACAACGAAGTGGAAGAGTCAAGGAAAACATGAATTGGAAGAGTTCAATTCTCGGTAACATGCACAAATGAAGGTTCCAAAAAAAGGAAATGCAAACTAATGAATGACTGAATTACAATAAAGTGGCACAGATTATTAGGGAACAAACTTTAAGCATCCCATGGCTGCATTACATGCCACTTCTGAGAGTCGCTTCGGTTTTGATCATTAAAACGATTGACACATTGGAAGGACACACCCACGCATCAGAAAACGAAGTGGCCATTTACTCGATGCACTACGACGTTCCATTCCCCCAACATGATACAACGCGCAGTGACTATAATTAATAATGAGAACACATCTGCATGCGCACAACACATTGGAATACGGAACGTCAACTACAAAGCCATTATGAGACACAATGGAACGTATTTTCAGAAACCCTGAACCGTCCCTGAGTGCATCTGGGAAATTTAATAAAATGATGACAACTACAATAAAGATAATGAAAAACAAATGGTAAACATAATAAAATGTTTTATGATAACTTATTAGCGAAGAAATTAAATATCAACACAACAAAACTATCACTGCAACCCAAAATACATCACTCAGATAGTTAAAACCATTTTATTTATAAAATTTTCCAACCATTAATCAGTAATTATTCTATTACAACTCTCATGCTGCAAAAAAATAACTCAGCAGATTCAGAGTCAAAGATACAAACTGCTACAAATCAGTTCCAAACAACGCTATTTCATCAAAGGATCCCTTACAATTTTGTGAAATTCTTTACAGGTTAACTCGAGATTGTAGATATCAAACATTGTTTGGGAGTCAACCATGGCAAATATCTCAATCAAAACATCTCTTGGAAGTGATTGTAGGGACACAGCACCGTCCGTATCCATCCTTTTAGGTTTTACAGCAGCAGAAGCTTCCATTGTTTATAGCAAGTTGACAGAGATAGATACAGATACTATTTCATGCGATTCATTATTCCTATAATGGTGTTATTTATTTATAGTGATGGCGATAAGAGGATATGGCAAACCAAGAGTCAATATTAAATAATTCTGAGGTGTTTAATATTCGGTATCCAACTTCCAAAAAACTCTTAAATAATCATGATGGATTTTCGAGATGAAAAGGTCTTTGTTAATTAATATATACATGTTTATATTTTCGAGTTCTGCTTATAAGTTAAAACAGCTCGAAAAATTAATTATTAATTAAGTATTATCAGTATGTTATGTATACAGTTTTAACGGATGTTGTTGCATCAAACCCCTGTTGCACTTTTGGATATGATATGTTTTCCAGCAGTACTTCACTTTACTTTATTTTTTTATCGTCTTGATGTTATATTTTAAACTAATGCTAACAAATCGATAAACAACAGTTAGATATCACATTTTGATTTGGTAGTGCAACAACATCTATATATATGATCAGGTCCAATACAACAAAAAACAAAACGAACATAATGAAACCCTAAACGAAAACCAACATGGTCACTTGACTATAGTTAACACCATAACAGTTCCCAACATCTGCTAAAAAATCTCTCACACATTTCAATTCCACTTATTCAAACACATAATTTCAACAGCCAAAACACAACTCAGAGACAACGATAAAAGTTTTTGTAAAACATTTCCAACGAACGCTTCTTCAAAAGAGGATCCCTTGCAATTGACATAAATTCTTTACAGGTACTCTCAAGGCTGTAGATGTCAAATATCCTTTGGGAGTCCACCATAGCAAAGATTTCGATCAAGATATCTCTTGGAAGATCTTGTAGTGAGATATCATCATTGATAGCCGTCCTTGCACGTTTTGCAGGAGGTGATGAATCCATCGACTCAAGGCAGATGCACAAATAGATGAAATTTAAAATTTGTTGATAAAACATAGTCAGTTTGTGACGTCTTTATATACAACAGCAGATGTAACTTTTAGTGGAAAACCAAGAGTCAAGGAAAACATGAATTGGAAGAGTTCAATTCTCGGTAACATGCACAAATGAAGGTTCCAAAAAAAGGAAATGCAAACTAATGAATGACTGAATTACATTAAAGGGGCACAGATTATTAGGGAACAAACTTTAAGCATCCCATGGCTGCATTACATGCCACTTCTGAGAGTCGCTTCGGTTTTGATCATTAAAACGATGGACTCAAGGCAGACGCCCATAGATAGGGCATAGAAAGTAGCAAAACATCACAAATGACAAGTGCTAATTTAAAATGTCATATAAACAAAAAAGACAGGACAACATGGAATTATAAAAGACAACAAATGTTTGGAAAAGCTTGTTTATCAAAACACAATTTCATCCCAGCACTCGCCCAGAGTTGCTCCATTCACTGTGAATTTGTATAGGCTTCTGCATCAAACCTATTTTAAAAAGCAAAAGTAAAATTTCCAAATTCAGTATTCCAACAGATATGTAAAAAATACTCCGACAGATATGACAAATTTCATAAAGTTAATTTTTTTTTCTGACGAATTAAAATGACCAAAAAATTAGAATTTACATAACTCTTTTTCAAGCTTTATTTTTTTCGTCGCACGCACAACAGATGATTTAAATTCCTCAACATTAGAATCATGCAAATTCATCATTGGTGTCAATAAAGTGAGAGAAATATCACCAACATCAGCACTGTCACATGTCTGACTTTGGTCATCCTAGTTGATGAACATAAAATAAAAAAACACTACGTCAAGCGGACATTGTAGGATTCGAACTAACCAAACACATATTTTATAACAGGTATATGAACGGAAATGATGGATTACCGCAGCCTTCTCTGGTTCTGATGTTACATTTTCGTTCTCGTCAGCATTATAGAAAGTTGCTTCCTCCTGCACTCAACAACACCAAACAACAGTCATATAAATGAATACAACATGTGGACATATCATATGAACAGTTCAACATCGTACATTAGGGTTGACCAGATCATTCAGGAATGCTGTGATTATCTCCTCGCTCTTACAAATTTTAGATACTTGATATTTTGGCTCACTGAATGCGTTCAAGTTTTTTTCCTTCACATTAATCTTAAACAGCATGGATTTCTCATTCAAAACGTTTAGTTGCTCGGGATACTGTTCTGCATCAGCACCCTATGAAAAAGAGAATTAAAAATCAATTTAAATTTTAAACTTACATTCGGCCTATGCTATAGCAACACAGCTCATATAGTACTTGACATTCAGCAGCACTCATTCCCAACAAAGTAACACAGTCTCGATCAAACAGCAAAAAAGACGCAGAATCCGTGTTATCCACAACTCTGAATTGAACACTAAATCTATTATTTAAAAAAAATCTATCACAAACACATAATTATGTTCGGATCAAACACAGTTTAAAAATTAGCAGCGACATACTACCTAGGCATATAATCTTCCCAATGTTTGTGGCAGTTTTTACATTACCATTTTTCAAAACCTTCACAAGCGGAAAAAGGACACTTATTACACGACTTATACCACCAGTTGTATCTGCTTTCAATTGATTTTATTGTCCCATACGTGATGCACGTCGTCATCTGCAAACGTGCTCACAAAAGGTAATGAAAATAAGATATGGAAAACACAAAACACAAACGACAACGGAAATGAAAATAACAAAAATACTCACCTCACTACACAGCTTGATATCACTAATTGTCTTTCTATCGGTCTCCTTAAGGAAATCACTTCATATGAATATGACGTCTGAGTAGACAATTGAGTCAATCTCAAACTACTTTCCACACCGTCCGCAGATAGACTACAATGCAAACATTAACAACAACAAAATTTTACATACGACTGAATAAATACAATGACAGCAGCCGTAAAAAGGATAAAATCCAAACCATTTTTTGAACTCCACAATATCGGGCAAGTTTGAATCCATGACAAGCTTTGTCGTATATTTGGTATTCGTCAACCCGATTTCGTAAAAAAAATTAACACAAGACATACCCCTAAAACCCTTTATCCTCCCTAGTTGAACAATCATCACCTTATGAGGAGTGTCATTATTTGCCAAAAAAGTTTGTACCTCATCCACATAATGCTCCCACAAAGTGCATTCCAGCTTGTGACCCCTATACATTAGAAGCACACCGACAAAGGTTACAGATGAAATAATTCGGTTAAGACACTGTAAAAAAATTTAACATCTATGTACTGGAGATTGTCGAGTTCTAACATGATCATCTTTGTCTTCCTGCCGGACACCACATGCTCACACACTTCCCCAACTCCTGACAGTAAACCAATGACATCTACATAGCAAAGAAAAATATTTTCACTATTTTATAATTTAATTCGTAAAATATAATGCTAATCAACAACAGCCATTATAGAACACTACACAACAGTGCCTACTAAATACGGAAAATCAGTCGCTTCTTTCTCAATGTTATCGTAATCCACAAAATCAAAAACATTGGCAGGAAAATTTGGTTGAACAATTGATCTAACATCAGTCCTCAAGTTGAAAGACAGACGGTACTCATGACGGGTTGGCCTAAAATTACCGCTACTGAATCCAACTCCGAGATTTTTAATAAAATACACTTCTCCATCAATGATTTTTTTTCGGACCTGAAGAGTTCCCTTAATAGTGGCATGGATCCTTCCTCCCTACAAAAAAAAGTGAAAGACATATATCAATACATACAAAATGAATATCAAAACCGAAGCAACGAAAACAATAAAACAACGATCGGTATCATGTACCCGTTCATCCAACAGAACCATCTCAACATTGTCGTCCAAACCTTTACGTTGAATGTTAGGAACTTGCCAAGATCGAACAACCTTAACCTTAATCCTCCAGTCCTCCTTCGTAGGATTCAGATCATTTACAAAATCATATCTAGAAGCCATTTCTTTTGGGAAGAAAAAAAATACGAAAAGAAGAAGTAGAGGGAAAAGTGATAAAAAACCGCAAAACAAAACCGGATGGAACAAATGAAAAAACAATAGAATACGTCCTCTTTTATAAAGGCAAGGAGTCAGAGATTAAAAACCAGCGGCTGATGTGCCCTCCAAAATTCAAATCTCGAATTGTTAAAAAGGTGAGTCACTACATTTCAAAATTCAAAATTTGAATTCAGCTCACTCATTAAAGAAGATTACCATTCCAATGTGAAGGTAGGTGGCTCATTAAATAACTTGTCTGCCACCACATTTGCTTCATTGAATTTCAATTTTTATTTAAAATAAATTTTTAAAAGTTTCGATTTTTTAATTTTTGAAATTAATTAAAATTCGAATTTACCCAAAAAGGAAACTTTTAAGGTGCCATGTAGTGTGAAAGAAAAACTCAGAATTCACCAGGGAGCGACACATCAGCAGACTTTCCAAAGTTTGGGTTTCCTTTATATATATATATATAGATTTAAAGATAGGATTATTAATATAGTGATCATGTTGGGATTTGTGGAACTATATTTTTTTATGCTATTTTTATTCATAGCACTCTAAATTGTTTTGTTGCCACAAATCAAGTAATACATAGATTTTGAATAAGTTCCATAAGTTTTTTTGCTACATTTTAAAAAATATAAAGTGATGTTTATAACTATCGAAGTGATGTAAAGATTTTAAAAGCTTAGAAATAATTTTATAATTAATAAATATCTAATTGAAAACTTAATTAAAGCATAAAAAATTTAGAAACATAAAATTTATAATGAAACTTTGAGAAACATAAATATGGGAAATCCTGTTTCCTGGTTACTCAAGAAACAAAGCACCCTCCACCGATACCATAAAAGACACCCTCAACAACAAAACTATAAATGATCAAAACTAATTGTTGTCTTTTTTCTTGTTTTTTCCACTCAAACTCTCTTCAATGGCTGAACCCCAAAAGTCATTTGTGATTAAGCTTTACATGAATGGTGCGAAACGTTCAAGAACCATCCAAGAAGAGTGCCAACAGATGAAGATGGCTGATTTTCGTTACAAGAAAATGAGAAACGAGGCTTCTGAAATTTCTCCACCACTGGGAATGAATAGAATGACTGAACACACACCAACAAAATCTTTCATCAAAGAAAACTCCAAAAGAATGTCAAGAACAGCATTCCAAGTTTGAGTTGAAGAAGGAATGCAGAGTTCAAGAAAGAGAAGAAACAAAGGGAATATAATATGGACAGAAACAAAAAGATGCAGTGTTTGAGAGAGACAAATATCTCTCATTTTAGTGCCTGGGAAAAAAAGCAGAAATTTTTTGATTCTTTTTTCTATTCTGCAGCACAAATATTAAACCGGCTCATCACAGGAACAAAAGAATAAACCGATTTTATCAAACAAGTTTTCTATCCATTTCTGTTCCTGGGAGCAAAAGTTAAAAAATTTGGGAAGATTGTCATGCACACCCTAAAACAAAGAAGGACATGTTCTTGATGATGTCAATAGAAGAGCGTTTATTTTGGATAAATTTAAAGTTAGGATTATTAATATACTGATCATGTTGGGATTTGTGGAACTATATTTCTTTATGCTATTTTGATTATAATCAGTGTTTTAAAACCCCACCCCGCCCCCAGTTGACCCGGGTCAACCCTGACCCCTCCACTGCGAGGGTTGGGGTCACAAGTTGGACCTTATATGCACATCGACCCCTCCGAACCCCAAAATCCAGCCGGATTTCAGTGACTCCCGGGTTAGAGGGGTCAAAGGGGATCATTGCATGTTTTTTTTCAAAAAATAAAATAAAATCCATAAAGAACGTCGTTTTATTATCCGGTGGAGAACCTTAGTTTACTATTATCTTTCCTCTTGCCAAATCAAATACCAGTTTTAATAATTCTATTTGATGCATCACTGCATATAAATACCATTAGAAATGGTACTTTGAAGGACTTGCATAAATATGTGCTGAATAAGAAGCACAAAGAAACTTAACAACAAACAAATATTTTTTGAAAACAAGAAACAAATGATAGCCTCTGCGAACTTCAAAACATCCAATCCAATTAAAGTCCTGGGCAACAAGGAGCTAACATGGTAGTATCTCTAATGGCACAAAACATCAAATCGAACTAAAGGGAACATGGACGGAAGATACCCCAACTTCAATCCCATATATGCTACAATTTTTAACACTGATTAACATAAAAAGTAAGAAATTTATCTAATAATAGTATCTCTAATCTTCACTCCTTTTTCTATAAATGGAAATGCAACCAACACTCATTATACCGAATTACAAAAAGTAAGAATCTACTAAAATGAACTGAACCCATTATGTTTTGCAAAGTTTCCATTCACAAGAA
Source organism: Gastrolobium villosum (assembly GCA_032173675.1). Lineage (NCBI taxonomy): Eukaryota > Viridiplantae > Streptophyta > Magnoliopsida > Fabales > Fabaceae > Gastrolobium > Gastrolobium villosum. Next base: position 33,052 of record JAVKPL010014980.1, on the reverse strand, counting down.
CAAAACTTGCCAAACACCCACCTTCCATTGGCTTGTTTATTTTTCTTTTCTAAATATTCCTCACAATTTAATCACGTCTTCTGGCCAGACAAGTTGCAGAGCTTGTTCGTACTCTAAATGCAAAACGAACATGTAAAGACAACGAAATGTTATTCACTTCACATGTAATCGCAACTAGGATAATCATATATAAGACCTATGAAGCACCGACACTTCAAAAACCTTGACGTGTCGTGTCCGACACTTCCCAACACTCTCAGACACCCCGACACTCCCCGACACTCCAACACACGTTATTCAAAAAAATGTTTAAAGGTTACATTGCGTTGAGCTTTTAGTTCCAACTATTGGATTCGTTGGATTATGATTACTATTTTATTGAGTTTAATATAAATATTTGGGATATCTTCTGTTTTTTTTGCAAATTTTATGAATATTATACGTTTAGATTCATTTTTCTATTAAATTAATAAATATTAAATATAATATACACTACATAAATTAAAAATATTATTTAATATCAAGACGTGTCCTAACGTATCAAAATCTAATATATTTTAGAATTAACGTGTCGGAGTATCGTGTCGTGTCGTGTCATAATCATATATAAGACAACGAAAAATAATAAATGAAAAATAAAGTCATCATTTAACTTTGTTGTGACTCAGATGGGAATGCATGCTAGGAAAGTCACAACTGAGTACTAGAAGACCAGAAATTTTCTAGTACTCAAACATTGTCAAAATATGGAATGATGAATATGACTTAAACATCATGCTGTGAACCATACAATTTTTAAATCTGCTAACAAACATGTATAACTTAGATACCAACCCTTAGTTAATGTTAAGCCAATTTATATGCGATGTGTGAGGACAATAACTTTAATTAACTTATGTAATTTATTAATTATGACTTTTGGAACTTAGCATACTTTAGTTTATCTCAAACTTAGGTCGATGTAATAAGAACTTTTTTTTTTTATTACATCCGTATTCCCACGGTCGATAGATTCCCACGGTCGATAGACATGAGACTAATCCATTATCCCGGATTAGTGCATAAAGTGGTAAAGAGCTAGCCATGGTATGCTTTCCATTCGTAAGAGTTGAGGTTTGAACCCCCAACCACTTGCTTAAGGGACGAGATGCTGAACCATCACGCCCACCCACGTTGTTTGTAATAAGAACTTTTAGATTTATGTATTTTGGTTTAATAGGTATATTCATACTACCAAATTTTTTCTACTACCACTCTAATCACCATTGAATTCAAAAGTTATTTTTTTTCTCTCTTCATTCAATTTTTCCTCTAATCCAATGATGAATAGTGTGATAGTGAAGTGGTAGTAAGAGAATTTGGTAATGCTAACTTTTCTTAATTCATATGGGACATATGATGGTTTTAATCACACGTGTCATACATAATAATTTTTTAATTTAATATATTGATTTTTTTTTAGCAAAATTTTTTTTTTGACCCAACCTAACCAATCCGCAGATTCCACACATGAACTTAGGCTGGGATATGTTGAAGAAAAATATTTCCTCAACTCAAAGCTTTGATAGACAGAAAGTTTTAAAAGCATCCTGAAACTCACCAAACGTACCTAGAAAATAATTTTTCTCTTCTCTTATTAATTATCTTTTTATTCTATGATGTATTTATTTAATTAAAAATGATCTGCCCAAAGAATTATAAATTCAATTCCTAAAAATCACAACCTCTGGAAAAAAATAGAGAAACTCAAATCTAAAATTAAATTAAAGAGATCTATAGAATCTGGTATATGATTGAAATCTTACAAAGCATTATCCCATTTGGACGTGTATTAGACTAAGGTCCGTTTGGGAGAGGAATATTTTTTTTATTGGAAAAAAATAATTTCTGGGAAAATGGTGGAAATTTTTTTTTCCTCCACAAGTTATTAAAAGGTGTTGGGTATGCCAATTTTTTTTCAAAAATGTTAAATTAATTTTACTAATATTGTGTGTTAATTTTTCGAAAATATTAAGTTAATTTTACTAATATTGTGTATTAATTTTTCTACCACTTGAGAAAAAAATAATTCCACTTAATTCCACTTCTATTTGATGGAAGCACGTATTTATTTTTAGGATTTTATATTTTATTGAATTTAATATAAATATTTGGGATATCTTATGTTTCTTTGCATAATTGATGAATATTATAGTTTACTTTCATTTTTTTGTTAAATTATTGAATATTAAATATAATATACACTACATAAATTAAAAATATTATTTAATATCAAAACGTGTCCTAACGTGTCGAAATTTAACATTTTTTAGAATTAACTGTCGGAGGTTTTTTTTGTCCCGTGTCGGTATTAGTGCTACATAACTTATATTTGATGAGACGAGATTTGGCGGTTCGGGCGCAGGATTGAATTTTTTCTAATACATATATCACTTAATTAATGGAAAGACCATCATCGTTCTAAAGCATTTCAAATTTTTCCCTGCAAGCACGTAGTTATTTTTAATTTTTGAGAAGTGACACATCACTACTACATGAGATGAGAGGCCGTCTCTGAAGAGCACTTCATTTTGTAATTTACGAAGGGTCAAAAGAAAAAAGCCACCCATTTTTTTTAAATTCTATTTTAATAAAAAAGACAAGTATAATAATTAAAAAAAATAATATAACAAAATATATCACTTTCATAAAAGTCAGAAAAAATCTACAACAGAAATATATAATAATATGTAACTGAAAAAATAAAATAGATAAGAGAATTTCAGAATAATTTATGAGAAAAGTTGCAGGGTGGCCTGAAAGAGTCTTTTGGGTATTTTATTAATTTTTTTTTATCTCTCTCTCTGTCTCCTTTTGAAATACTTTATTATTTTTCTGATCATTGTTTTCCCAGAAAAATTTTCAAACCAAAAAGAATGTGTCCACGTAGGAACAAGAATACAACAACATAGAGAGAAATAGTGTGTTTTGTGTTGTGTTGAGAATTGAGATCCAACTTTGTTTTCATGGTTAAGGCCTTCTTGTGTTGCTATTGCTGCTTAATTCTCGCCATTTTCTCCAATGTTGTTTTCCGAAGACCGAGATTGAACCTTCGTGCGTGAGCTACGTTCACCCTTTTCCCCCATTCATCATCTCAATCTTATCTGAAATCAAATCATTGATCCAACCCCACTTTTTATTTTTTTTCCTTTTTCTCAACTCTGATTCGATTATTTTTGCTCCAATTGTGCCAATTCTGCTGATCATCAGGTAGTTCCTTTGCGTTGTTATTTAATTTTTTATTTAATTTTTAATTTTTAACATTTCTATTGTGTGCATACCTTGGAAAATTTTGCATTTTGATTGATACCCATGTTTAATTATGGCATGAACAGCTTGAAAAAACGTCCACTGTTTGTTGGGTGACCACCTTTTTAATCTGGAAAATTTTGGATTTTGTTGGATATTCCATGTTGAGTTCTTGCATGCACAGCTTGGAAATGTTTGTTGCTTGTTCTTTGCTGTTTTTGGTGCCCGCTTTTTTCAATCTGGACAATTTTGAGTTTTGATTGATACCCATCTTGAATTCATGCATGCACTTGTTGAAATTTTTTTAGTGTTTGTTGCTTCTGATTCGTTGTTGTATGTGTTATGGAATTTGGTTCATTTGGATGGTTGGTGATAGAGAGGTTTCTTGTCATGTTGCTGGTTGTGTGGCTCCTCAGTTTGTTTTAGTTACTCTTGACCCTTGTAAATAATCCAAGATTAGTTGGTTTATGTATATGCAGGTAGATAAACTTGGAATTAGTGGGGATTTTATGTTATCTTCTGGTGTCTAGATTGATTTCGTGTTCAATTGCCGGAACGTGTGGTCCAGATCTCTTTGGTTGTGGTTGTGAAACTGTGTACAGGGTTTCTTGCTGCAGTTCAGTATCCTCCAATATATCTTGAGATGGTAATTTGAGGTTGAATTGAGACTTTGAGTGTCAATAGGCTGGAAAAATTGAACATGAATTTGTGGGTTAGTCAGCTGTTTACATTTCTAGCCTTATTATTATATCAGCATTCTGTGAAAAGAATTAGCAGCTTGAGCAGCTGAGAAACTGTTATTATGGCACTAAATAAGACAGGAAAGTTGTTAGGTACCAACACTGGGGAGGACCCTGGCTTGTTTCCTCAAAACTCCCGGCCGGAATTACGCGGTGGTGTTGCAAATACAGGACAACAAATGCATAGTAATATCTCTCTACAGGCAGGGGAAGAATTTGCTGTGAATTTTGGTCATGATGGAATTGCTGCACGAAGAGTTCCTGCTTCACCTGATATTTCTCGAAATCGTGAGAATAGGGTTGGGTTGAATAGGGAGAGTGTCCCCGTGAGATATGAGGATCTTACAAATATTTTGGGGTTGAGGAGAATGGACTCTGAGTGTGCTTCTGATATATCTGACTCTGTCTCTATAAAACAGCCAGCACAGGAGATGGAAAATTGGGCTTCTGTTAACATTTTAAGCAAAATTCAAAAGGGAGATGGTGATAGTTGCCATGCATCGAGGAAGGCTGTTCGTGAATCAATTGGTGATCAACCTGGTATTGGGCCAGCTGTATCACCCCTTCTCAGATATGAATCTTCGCAGACCAATGGGTTTTCTGGTTCTGGAATTTTAGATGATTCTGTGTCTGGGAAAATGAAGTTTCTGTGCAGCTTTGGTGGAAAAATATTACCAAGGCCCAGTGATGGGAAACTCAGATATGTAGGGGGTGAGACGCACATTATATCTATCCGAAAGGATATTTCATGGGAGGAGCTAGTGAAGAAGACCTTGGGTGTTTGCATTCAACCTCACACAATCAAGTACCAACTTCCTGGGGAGGATCTTGATGCTCTAATTTCTGTGTCATCTGATGAGGACCTTCAAAATATGATAGAGGAATACCATGGGCTTGAAAGGCATGAAGGTTCTCAAAAGCTAAGAATTTTTTTGGTTCCTTTGGGTGAATCTGAAGAGACATCATCAACAGAGGTGAGCACTGTTCAGCAGAATGATCCTGATTACCAATATGTCGTTGCCGTGAATGGCATAGTAGACCCTAGTCCTAGGAAAAACATTGGTGGGCAGGGTTTGACAAATGAAACAAGTCAGTCAGGTGCAAGTTTGAATTTTGCTCCAGTTTTTCAAAAAAATTCTCCAAATGCCTCTTCTCCTTTAGAGATAAGGGATGGTATTAATGCTTTAAATCCAGATGGAATTTTGAATGATTCCCTTAATCTGCAAAGATCCTTCCCAACTTCTTCTACTCCAATTCAGGTAGCTGGTTCTGGCACGGGTTATGTACAATTGCTTGATAATAACTCATGCCAGGGAAGTGTTGAGAGCAACACATCATTTATTACTGCTCAGCTACACCCTGAGAACTCCAGCATAAATACTGCTGATTGTAGATACGCGTATCAACATAAACACGGTGTTGTTGGTCAGCCCATGAAGCTCAATGAATGGAATTTTGACAACTACAACCCAGAAAAAGAATTATTGACTCCTGTATATGTTAACCCAAGTGATGGTTACAGTGATGAAATTTTTGGGGGAGGGCCCTTGAATAAGGAAAGAAGATTCTACTCTGGAATTCCTCTTTCATGCTTGGATGATCCAATCTTTCAACATGCTGAATCTTATGAAACTACTGACTCCCCTCATGGGATGCCTCATGCTTTTTCTGATTCACAGTTGCATGAGACTGGAGCAAGGTCTGGTTACACCTCACAAGAAGGAATTGGACAATCTTTCTCCTGGAACCTGAAAAAGGCTCAATTACCTTCAACGTTACTCTCTAGTGTCTCGCAAGTGAACCTTACGGAGCGTCAGCATGATTCCATTCTCTATCATCCTCAAATGGAGTGTGAGATACCAAAAGTTGAGTCAGCTGAGCTGCGAAGAAGGCAAGATGTAGCATCTTCTTCTCCATATTCAGAATCATTAGGAATGAATGATCCTTTTCATAAGGATAGCATTTTAACTGAAAAGAAGTACCTTATTGCTCAAACTGACTTAAGTGGATCTACATTTGTAGCGAAGGATATTAAGGAAAGTTCTGTGAATTTAGAAAGGATGAAGATAATTGAAGAAAGGAATCCTATTCCCAAGAAGGATAGCAAGATTTATGAGGGGAAATCGTCTGTCATGGATATGGGACATGGGACTGAATTGCATCTTTTGGACTCCTTCCCTGCTAATAACTTAAATGCTAATATTAATATGCAAAAGAATTGGGTGCTACCTTCAAAGGATATAGTTCCCCCGTCATCAGGCATGATGGGACTCTCTCTAAAAAATCTTGCGGACAAGAACCCGTCTGATCTTCTTGGCTTGAGCCAAAGGACTAATGATGGCAAGAAATGTACTTTGACTGAAGGTCTGAATGGTGAACAAGGAATTGATTTTTCAGTGACTAGAAATTTTGATTTAAATGCTCCAATTTTAAAATGTGAAGAAAACTCTTTTGACAAAAGTTCTCTGGGAGGTCATACGTTTGAGCTGTCCATTGACCCAGATCATCTTGAATCTGCTCAAATTCAGCCTTCTAGGAATCTGATGGCTACAGGTTTTCTTGAAAGTCCGACAGTAAGCTCTGCGATTTTGTATCCTCCCGTAATTCATAATAATCTTGGTCCAAGTTTAAACTTGCCTATGAATGGTCTGGATAATCCACGCAAGAATATTTCTTTTAAAAAGGAACCTTTTCTGGATGACTTGACTGCCAGCACTGATCAAATGATTGATCAGTTTATCCATGAACACTCTGCCTCTGGAAAGTCAAAAGTCGAAGATATAATGTCGGGACAATCTAAAAATTTAGAAAGGTGTAATGATGTAAACCCAGTGGAGCCATTTTTCATAGTAGAAGACGTGACTGGTGTTGTTCCTAAACATATTGAGTCTTCATTGGTAGGAACCTCACATATTGTGGATGAAGTTGGAAGTGATGTTGTATCCCCATCACCTACTGAAGCAGAGAGCATCATCCCTGAGTCTGATGAACCTGAGGTAGGGTAGGAAAAACTGAAATCTTACGAGAGTTTATGATGATATATTTATGGATTCTGAATCTTTTATTTTCATTTACAGGATTTTAAAGACGATCAAACAGACAAGAGTGACTTCCTTTCTGATGCAATGATAGCAGAAATGGAAGCCGGCATATATGGTTTGCAGGTTGACCATCATTGATGTGTATCTTCTTCTTACAGCTGAGCATTATTGATGAGTTTATGAACTTGCTAAATAATTTCCATCTTCATGTGCCTTTTTGCAATATATCATATAGTTTTCCTCTAACTGACTTTTAATGTTATGTCATTCAGATAATAAGGAATGCTGATCTTGAAGAACTCACAGAGTTAGGATCTGGTACTTATGGAACTGTTTTTCATGGAAAATGGCGAGGAACAGATGTTGCTATAAAGAGAATCAAAAGGAGTTGCTTTGCAGGGAGAGCTTCTGAGCAAGAACGGTTGGTGAGTCTTCAGTGCAATTTTCTTTTCAATGCCATTTTGTATTATGATAGCATACTCTCTGCAAAATGCACCCATAGGTTTAATGTTACTTCCCCAGACACTCACGAAGTGGATATTTGAACTGGGTCGTCCCTTTTGTATTATGATAACATACATATTTTACATCTCTATTTACCCATAGGTTTAATGTTACTTCCTATAATTAAAGTGGAGGGATGAGAGCAGGGTTAAATCCAAACTCACTCTCGCTGTCCCTTCATCCCTCATTCCCTCTCCCTCTCCCTTCTATATCTTTATGTATGTACATTCCTATGTATATTATCATGGAAATTGAATTCTACTGATGTCCCAAATTCAAATGATTTAAAACATAAGTTGTTAAATTTGGACCATAGGATAAAATGAGAAGTCTTGCATACTGTTTTGCAGATTTTCTGAAAATATAAGTAATGCTTATTTAAAAATTATATTCCAGTTTCAAAATTAGCTCTGCCCATTTCTATTCAAAAAAAAACTATGTACATTAATCTGATGATGTTTCTTGGCTTGGTTAGGCAAAAGACTTCTGGAGAGAGGCACATATCCTCTCAAATCTTCACCATCCCAATGTGGTCGCATTTTATGGAATAGTACCAGATGGGGCTGGTGGAACCTTAGCAACTGTAACAGAGTATATGGTCAATGGCTCCCTTAGGCATGTACTTGTTAAGAAAGACAGGTAGCCTGACTTAGTCCATTTTCTCTGAATATCATTTTGAATAAGTTATTTATGCACACACTGAATATCCAACACTTTATGCAGATTACTGGATCGTCGTAAAAAGCTAATAATTGCAATGGATGCAGCTTTTGGTATGGAGTATTTGCACTCAAAAAATATTGTCCATTTCGATTTGAAATGTGACAATTTGCTTGTCAATCTAAGGGATCCACAACGACCCATATGCAAGGTAAGAATTAAGTTAGTCAGGTTTCATCTTGTTTAATATTAGAATAGAGATGAAATCATAAGGCTTGTATGGTGCTAACTCATTTGCTTAATTTTTTCTGATGACAATGAGCTATAAAAGGCTCTTATAAAAGAGTGAAACAGCATGTTTCGGAACTGAGAATAGAATCATAAACCAAGAACAGTGATCTAGGTAGTTAGACTTAGAAATGATTTGAGAGATTTCTAAACCCTTATCCTTCAACTCTCTGTCTCAAGTTATATTCTCCTCTTTCCGCCTTATGTCAATTAGTATTGGAGCCATGGAGAGATGTAGAAAAGAAATGAATTAAACTCTGCAGCATATGCTTGAAGATTGTGTCATGAGTACAAGCATTAAATTGACAAACAGTGGAAAGCAATATGGAGATTAAAGAAAGTGACCACAACCCTTTGGACATTCTAGAAAGTTGTCAAGAAAATGAACTTTATGATGAAGGTGATGCAAACTCCTTTCATGATACTGTATCTGAGACTTAGTACACTGATAAGAATGTTACTATTGGGCTGGTCCCTCTGCTTGCTTCTGTCACCAAATTTCTTGAAAATCCTTGTTGAGCATGTCGGGCTAAGCTGAAAATGAATTCAAGCCACATTACAGATTAAAACCTCAATGTCTAAGTGATAAAGGAGTTTGATCTTTGCCAACTCCATTCTTCATTATTAATATTAAATTAGATTTCAGCACAAGGTATTGTTGATCTGTGCTTTATCCATACTTTGAACCCAACCATTTGAGGGTCATGTTAGAATCTTAGAGAATAAACCAGTGGTCCATTTGTTTTCAGTGGATGTCTCTACCAATCTATGGTGTTTATCATGATGATATTCAACAATGTAGTCAAGCCATAAATGTGGTGGAGACTGGAAAGAGAAATTGTGGACTTTTGAATGGAATAAGATTTATTACTTGAGGAAGCCGAGAAGGAAAATTCTACAAAAGAAGTTAGAAGACCCAAAGTCATATTCCAGATCACAAGCTTGGTGTGTTGAATTCGGAAATTGTTCCACGTTCCATTTTTTAACTAAACAAACATTATCTTCTAGATCATATTAAGAATGAATGTTTTTATTATCATTTTATATGGAATGTAATATTTCAAGAATGATCACCCTAAAATCTTGAGTATGAGATTTCTTTTCTTTTCATACTGATGTTTTGGTCTTTGATGATTTCATTGTAATTTTATCTGGAATTATGTTAGGGGGAGGTATCATTTCATTGTTTTAGGTAGTGTCAAGGTAATCGTTGTACAATTAAAGTTATATTATGATACGTTTACCAGAAAAAGAAAAAAAAAAGGAGTCCTATTATGATACAATATGGATTACCAAACACTAGAAGGGGGCCTTTATGCTGGTCAATATTTGTTGTCTATGAAACTGCTTGGTACGTGTAGAAGGGATAAAACTTATCTTTCGAATTATCAATATTATACATAGTGTTTTTCCTTTTAATGTATTTAATTCCGAATTTGAGAGTTTTTTAAACCCTAGAACTCTCTATTGTTTCCTTTATCTCTCAACAGCAAGCTATACTGGCTGCCTTACCCCTCTAATCATGAAAAGGATTTTTGAGTGAACTTCCTTTTGTGCCTATATTGTTGATTATTTTTGTGCTAAGCAGGGGTGGACAAAAGCGCAAGGAAAAAAAAAGTACAACACTAGAAAAGAAGATTTGTATATTATTGGATTGTGTCATATTTGTACAAGAGTTCTCTATTTAAAGAGACTAAAAAACCTAATGGGCTAAGCCCAAATACACTGATAGAGTATTCTATTGCAAAATAATATTACAATAATTCTATTATTTACAATACTCCCCCTCAAGCTGAGGAATGAATATTTATCATTCCCAGCTTAGTAGTAAGTTCCTGAAATCTATCATTAGGAAGACCCTTGGTTAAGACATCAACCAATTGACGATCAAAAGGAATAGATGGAGTAGTGACAGTCCACTATCTAATTTCTCTTTAATGAAGTGGCGATTAATCTCAATATGTTTGGTTCGATCGTGTTGAATTGGATTGTGGGCTATACAGATAGCTAACTTGTTATCACAAAGTAACTTCATAGATCCTTCATATCTTACCTTGAGATCATCTAAAATGATTTTCAGCCATAATAACTCACAGATACCTTGAGCCATAGCTCGAAATTCTGCTTCTGCACTTGATCTAAAACCACATTTTGCTTTTTACTTCTCCATGTTATACGATTTCCACAGAGAAACATACAATAGCCCGAAGTAGACCGTCGGTCAGTCATGGATCCAGCATAATCGGCGTCTGTATAAACTTCTAAGGATAAGTTTCCTCCTCTCTGGAACAATAGTCCTCTACCTGGTGTGCCTTTCAGATATTGGAGAATCTTGTCCACAGCTTGCAAGTGTTTCTCCCTCGGATCATGCATAAATTGACTAACAACACTAACTGCTTAAGCTAGATCAGGTCTAGTATGAGCTAGATATATCAATCTGCCCACTATTCGTTGATATTGTCCTTTGTCAGCTGGAGAGCTCTCATCTTCACTTCCTAGTCTGTGATTCTGCTCAATCGGAGTACTGGAAGGTTTACACCCAAGTTTTCCTGCTTCTTTAAAGAGGTCAAGAACATACTTCCTTTGACAAATAAATATCCCTTGCTTCGAATGAGCAACTTCTATCCCAAGAAAATATCTCAGTTTTCCAAGATCTTTAACTTCAAATTCAGCAGTCAGTCTTTTTTTCAGAGCACATTTCTCACCTATATCATCCCCTGTTATAATAATGTCATCAACATAAACTAGAAGGATAGTGGTCTTATCTTCCTGAGAATGTTTAAAGAAAAGTGTATGATTCCCTTGGCTTTGCTTGTATCCCAATGAAAGCATGACTTTGGTAAATCTTCCAAAGCAAGCACGCAGGGATTGCTTCAAACCATACAAACCTTCTTTAACTTGCAAACTTTATTATCTCCATTTGTAGAGTTAAATCCTGGTGGAATCTCTATGTAAACCTCCTCTTCTAATTCACCATTGAGAAAGACATTTTTTACATCAAATTGGTTCAAATCCCAGCTAAAATGAGCAGCGAGGGACAATAGAACTCTTACAGTGTTCATTTTGGCCACTGGAGCAAATGTTTCTTCGTAATCAATGCCATAGGTCTGTGTGTATCCCTTGGCTACCAATCGAGCTTTATACCTCTCAAGAGTCCTATCAGAATTATATTTCGGAGTATACACCTATTTGCACCCTATTGTCCTTTTTCCATTTGGCCTGCCAACAACTTCTCATGTATTATTCTTCTCCAATGCATTCATCTCCTCATGCATGGCTTGAACCCAATTATCATCCTTTAATGCTTCATGTACTGATTTCGAGATTGAAATGGAGTCAAGTGCTGTAATAAAACTTCTATGCTGCATAGAAAGATTCTTAGAGGAGACAAAATGAGAAATAGGGTGTTGGGTACAAGACCTTTTCCCTTTTTCTTACAGCAATGGGTAAGTCATCAAAATTAATATCAGGCTCAGGAATAAAAGAAGTAGTGTGTTCACTACTTACCAGCGGTTCAGGCAATTGCAATTGATGTTGGGGCAGTGTGGGTTGTTTCTTCCTTTGGTACAATAGTTCAGGTGTCCCAGCTTTGTGTACTTTCTGTCTATCAATAGGAGGCATGTCATATGAGGAATCAGATGAATTTTCAACCTCAGCAATTAAGTCTTCCTTCTCATTGTCATGTAGTGTAACTACTGGAGTAGAAGATATAGGTAACAGAAAGGGAGACTCAGACTCGAAGAAAATGGATGAAGCTTCTACACTATTCTCCCCCTGAAGCTGAAGGTGTAGAAAGTATGACTCAGATTCATGGAAGCTAACATCCATAGAGACAAAGAATTTACGACTTAGAGGGTGGTAACATTTGTATCCTTTCTTGTTGGGAGCATAACCAAGGAAGACACACTTAAGGGCTGTAGGCTCTAATTTACTCCGATGTTGTTTATGGATATGGACGAAGGCAACACATCCAAAGATACGAGACTGGAGACTTTGCATAATTGGAACAGAAGGAAAAAAAGAGGTCATGAGATCAGCAGGACTTACATGGCCAAGGACTCTGGAAGGCAAACAGTTGATCAAATAGGTTGCAGTTAATAAGGCTTCTCCCTAGTAAGAGTTGGGTACAGATGTCTGAAACAATAATGCTCTGGTGACTTCAAGCAAATGTCGATTTTTTCTTTCAGCAACCTCATTCTGTTGAGGGGTATCCACGCACGTGAGCTCATGAATCATACCCTTATCTGAAACAAATTGTGACAGACGCTGGTTGACACACTCCGTACCATTGTCAGATCTTATTCTCTTAATACTTTTACCAAACTGTGCTCTATCATTTGATAAAATCGAATAAACAATTCTAGTACTTCTGACTTGTCTTTCATCAAGAATATCCATGTCACCTGAGTGTAATCATCAATAAAAGAAACAAACCACCTAGCACCTGAAATATTATGTATTTTAGAAGGGTCCCAAACATATGAATGGATAAGAGTAAAAGGCTCAATGCTCTTTATTGAACTTGAAGGAAAGGGCACGCGGTGGTGTTTCGCAAGCTCACAAACATGACAATGGAAGGAGTCAATTGCCTGATCCTTAAACAAAGAAGGAAACATTGACTTCAATAAGCCAAATGACGGGTGCCCTCAGGCGTTTGTGATGAAGCCAAATCTGTGAAAATGAAGTAGACGGGTGATAACTCATCAATAATTGATTCCCGGCATCCCTTGTAGCATGCTCTGGAATGAGATAATACAACCCACCTTGCTCCTTAGCAACTCCAACCGTCCTCCCTGTGGTGATATCCTGAATAACACGATGGGTAGGAAAAAAAGTGATAGCAAAATTCATGTCAGTTGTAAGCTTATAAGTGGAGATAAGTTTGGTAGAGAGCTGAGGAACATAAAGAGCATTATTTAAAAATAAGGAAGGTTGAATTTGAATGTTACCAGAACCCATAACTGATTTGTGGGATCCATCAGCTATAGCTATAGTACGGATACCACTAGTAGGGTGATATGAAAGAAAAGAATCAGCTAGACAGGTCATATGATTAGTTGCACCAGAATCTATAATCCATGAATTTTTTAAATCAGTGCAAGATGTAAGAAGAGATGTAGGGTGTGTGATCTCACCAAACATAGTTGAAAATAAAAAAAAATTTTTTTTCTCTCTCTTTTTTTTTTTTTTTTTAACAGTACGAGTGAACAATAGCGATGAACAATACTGTGAACAATGTTTTTTTTTTTTTTTTGGGGTTGTTCCGGTCGTCTGATGAAAAAAAAACCTCCGTAGAATGATAGATCTGAGAAAATGGAGTGAAACAGGGGTCCTCACGGTCCAAAAGGTCCCCGGAAATTTTTTCCGGCGGCGGCTTTATGGCGGCGAGAGGCAAATAGGGTTTGATTTTTTAAAGGCGGTGATTTGCGGAAACAGAGCCGTTAGAATCGAGAGCTCTGATACCAACTAGAAAAGAAGATTTGTATATTATTGGATTGTATCATATTTGTACAAGAGTTCTCTATTTAAAGAGACTAAAAAAACCTAATGGGCTAAGCCCAAATACACTGATAGAGTATTCTATTACAAAATAATAATAATAAAATAATTCTATTATTTACAATAACAACTTCATCAATGAAAAAATAGCAGTCATATTAGTCTGCCGATCTACTAAAATTATTTGTAATTGTCTTACTGTGACTATTTTTTGTTTTTCATTTTGCAACTTTTGTTTGTTGAATATTTTTTCCCAGGTTGGAGATTTTGGATTATCAAGAATTAAACGCAATACCCTTGTATCTGGGGGTGTGCGAGGAACCCTTCCATGGATGGCACCGGAGCTGTTGAATGGTAGTAGCAACCGGGTTTCTGAAAAGGTAACTGGGACCATTCATATGAAGTTTAGCAATATAGAGGAATCAATGAATCTTTTGGCAGGCATTTAGCTAGTGGAATGACTTTGACAGGTTGACGTTTTCTCATTTGGCATCTCAATGTGGGAGTTATTGACAGGGGAAGAACCTTATGCAGATATGCATTGTGGTGCCATTATTGGTAAGATTATGTCCACTATATTGTACCTTAAGTAAAGATAAAATCTTCTATCAAAGAGAAGAAATTTTTAAAACAAGAGAATTGAAATCTTAGGGTCTGTTTGAATTCTGTTTTCAAAAACAGTTTTTTGATTTTTAGAACAATAAAAAAACAAAAAAAAAACCTATTTGATAAGGTCTGTTTTGTAAAAATAGTTCTAAAAATTATAACTATTTTTTAGTTTTTATAATCAAATTTAGATAACATATCTGAGTTGTTTTTATTTTGTGTTTTGATTTTTAACTTACAAAACAAGAAAAACACAGAAAACGCATATTTTATTAACTATTCTACAAAATAATTTTTAGAGCAAAAAAAACTAGAACACAATCCAATATGCCCTTATTGTTGGATGTGGTATTATATTCTGCTTTATTTTTTCTTAGCTGTGACTGATAACTGTAAGGGATATGAATTTGGAGGTTTTCACTTCTTTCTTAAGCTAGCTGGTGTTTGGTCTCTTTAAATTGTAGCTTAAAACATTTTTAGCTTTAATGGAGTTTTGAATTGTTGGACTTAGTTCTGGTAAGAGCTCTGTTCTGGTTTAAGGACAGAACAGAACAAAGAAGCTGTTCCAAAATGCAAGTAGTCATGTTGCTGAGTCTCTAATCAAGGGTGTATTGTTTATGGCTTTATGGGTTACATATTAAGGATTGATTTTCGCACGAATTTTGAATTGGTTGTGAAAACTGGCAAAAAGGAAAAAGAATTTGGATGTGAAAGATGAAGATAAAGCTTTAAAGAAAGCATTAGGATCTCCCTAAATTCTTTCTAGCATAAGGATCTTACATGTATAAGTAACAATCGAAGAAATATGGTATTGTATGATTGAACTAAAGCGGTAAGATATAATTATGAATTTTTCTTTGTTAGTCCTACATTTTTTTACCTCATTACATGACTTATGCCTTACCAAATGGTATTCATTTTATGATGAAATTTCTCCACTTTGGGTTGTCAGCTTGCTTTGGCTAAATTGCATTTCTTTTAGTTTTACTCCTCTATTAATCTAGTATTAGAATGCAGAGTTTGGCTCATCCAATTATCAACACTTCACAAAACTGGCCAGGTGTAATAGAGGATATATAGGGCATGACATGTTTTTCTTTTAATCTTTAACCAATGTTGGTGAGGTTGATTCTTTGAGCAGAGGTAAAGTTGCTTCTTGTGACCGAAAAGTCAAGAGTTTGAGTTTGAGAAACCATGTCTTTGCAAATATGTAGGGGTAAAGGTTGTGTAAATAAAAAACTCGTTTACCCTAAGACCTGTTTTGTAAAAAATGTTTTGTTTTATAACTGTTTTTTTTGTTTTTAGATTCAATTATTAGATGGGTTGTTTTTGTTTTCTGTTTTGGTTTTTAACTTTCAAAAAGAAAATAAATATAGGAAACAACTGTTTCCATAACTATTTTACAAAACAGTTTTGTCAGGCCACATCTTCAGGGGCATAAATATGTAGGGTTAAAGGTTGTTGCAAATATGGGCGTGGACCCTTACCCTCGCAAGTAGCACCACCCATTCCATTATTTTTTAAACTTTCTAGTGATCCATGTCTGCATTCCATTAATAACATGTTCGTTAATTCACTAGGCCTGTAGCTGTTTGAAACTGACCAGACAAGACTATCGACTGTTACACTCAACAAACTATAATTACCACTATTAAGGACTTATCTTGATGTAGAAAAATATTTCAAATTCTCAGATAGCTTGACATACGAGTTATGACTGCACTTGTGCCAAGGATGTAACGATCCTTGACAATTTCATTGGGCTTAAATTTATGGTTATGTTTCTACCTTGATTAAATGGATGCCATGGATCCAACAAAAATAAGTTGGTAATAGATGTGTTACTTCCATTACTGATTTGCTTCTCTTTTGGTGACATATTTCATTTAGGGGGTATTGTAAAGAACACACTTCGACCACCTGTTCCAGAACGCTGTGATCCTGAATGGAGGAAGCTCATGGAAGAGTGTTGGTCACCGGACCCCGAAAGACGACCGTCATTCACAGAGATAACTGACAGGTTGAGATCTATGTCTATGTCCCTTCAAACAAAAGGGAATTATCAAGCATGGAAGTTAAGCCCCAATAGTGCTTCTTGAAAACAAGGCACATTTTCTGCAGTCATGTTTGATTGTACAGGACTTTCATTGTATAGTGTCTTTTAAAGAAGCAGTCAAGTTTGGTGTTGGCATGCTTTAAGGGTTATCACAAAACACTTTACCTATTTTTTTCTTGTAATTTCTGTTAGCTATGATATCTTCATTTGTTTATTCTTTCTTGTAAAAGCTGAGGTTGAGATCATGGTATAGTTGTTTAGATCTATCAACTTTTGTACTTGGTGGGTGCATGATCGAACATTTTGTCAAAGAAAAGGTGTTTTTAGCGTATATATATATACAGACCATAGTGCTTGTAAACATGTTTTGATTGATGTGAGTATCCTTTCTCTCCCTCTCTCCTTTTTTTGAGATGAGAATGTAATAAGACTTTGTTTACTCCTGCATGCATGCATGCATAGGTGCTTTTTAAAATTATTGTTTCTAAATTGAAGTTTAAGCCTCGTGTGTGAATTAATTTGCTCTGTAACACGAAACTCAACTCTCAGGCAATGGAATGATTTTAAAGGAATAAAGTTGAAATTTTTTATTTTTGTCCTTTAAAGAACTAGAAATCAAATTCGTCTGAAAGTTTATTACATCTAAATTGGTTCTTGAAAAATAATTTTCCAATATCAAACTAGTCGGAAAGATTAATATTTTAAAAAAAACATTTCTAATATAAGACTGAAATTAATGTTTTAAAAATCTTTCCAAGATCCAACTTGGGTGTTTCTAATAAATTATTATCCATGTTATTTTGTTTCTTATATTGATTAAAATATTTTTTAAAAGTCATTTAAAAATCCGCAATATGAGTTTAATGAACAATACACTTAATCTGATCCTTGAAGAAAACTTAATATGCATTCAATTCATAAATGAAAAACATTTATAATTAGGTTCTGGAATTGTAATTTTAGATTCAGCAATTAATTATCTAACAAGCTTAAAAAATACTTTATTTAATAAGAGGGAATATTAAGTTTTTGAGTGAAATAAGTTCCACGTGACCAAGAAAAATAACAGAATCAGAACAATAATAATACATTGAGTTGATGATTGAAAATTAAATGCAATGGAAGTTCCACACATATTTATCAAAGTGATAATTCAAAATAATATAAAGAGAACAATAATAATATTATGAAGAACAGATTTTCTTCACTAAAGATTAGCTATTTCTATCCTCGCTTCTCCACCCATTTTTTGCTTAAGGCATTTCTATTTTCTCAATAAAGATAATTAAGTTGTTTTCCAAATGATTCATTGGATTATCATTATAAGTTACTGCATTCTCAATTTCTGTTATTGTCACTCATTTTTCTGTTTTGGTCATTTCTGTTTTTCATCTTGCGCATTTTACGGAAGTTAGTTATCATCTGTAAACTTCATATATAATAGGAAATCACAGTCACTGTTGATGAGTACAATGAATACAATCAGTCTTTATTTTTCTGCTGCATTTTGTTTCTCTATTTGTAAGATGGTATCAGTAGTAATTCTCTTGCCTTTCTCCATGGCTCGTGACAGTGGTACTAATAATAATACTTTCACCAATTCCAATCCCAGTGGTGGCACATCTTCTAGTTCTTCGAATTCAGTCGATGATTCCATTAGCCCCTATTATCTTAGCAATGGTGATCATCTAGGATTGATCTTAGTCACTCACTCCCTGACCGGCTCTAATTTCAATTCTTGGTCGTGAGCTACAGTCATTGTTTTAATAGCGAAAAACAAATCTCCCTTTGTTGATGGCACTCTTCCTCGGCCTTCATCGGATAATCTCTTTTTCAATGCCTGGAATCGTTGCAACTCAATGGTGATTTCATGGCTTCTGAACTCTGTTTCAAAAGACATCGCTGATAGTTTGATGTACTTCATCAACGCCTATGATATTTGGAACGATATTCGCAATCATTTTCATCAGGCCAACGGTCCTCGCATATTTCAGCTGAAACTCCAAATTTCCTCTCTGCAACAAGGTGCTCTCACCGTCAATGGCTATTATACCCGTTTGAAGATCTTATGGGATGAACTCCTTGATTATTCACCATCTTACCCATGCACTTGTGGTGCCTTACAATCCATCACCAATGATCGTGATCAGAATTATGCCATGCAATTTCTCATGGGTTTGAATGATTCTTATTCTTCAATTAGAGCTCAGATCCTTCTCATGGGTCCTCTCCCTTCCTTATCCAGAATTTTTTCCATGGTGTTACAAGAAGAACGTCAATGGGGGATCACTTCTTCTGTTTCAGTTGTTCAAGAAGCTTCTCCACCGCTTCTCAATGTTCCATCGTTGTCTGTTGTTGTTGCCGCTGGTGTGCCTCAATGACGTCAACGTCCCTTTTGCACTTACTGTAATACTTTGGGCCATACAAAAGAGAAGTGTTTCAAGTTACATGGTTTTCCACTGG
This sequence comes from Gastrolobium villosum, assembly GCA_032173675.1. Classification (NCBI taxonomy): domain Eukaryota; kingdom Viridiplantae; phylum Streptophyta; class Magnoliopsida; order Fabales; family Fabaceae; genus Gastrolobium; species Gastrolobium villosum. The sequence goes on along the minus strand of JAVKPL010014980.1, from coordinate 13,907 downwards.
GTATAAACCCAAACCCGCTAGGCCCACTATAACTCCTCAATCCAACGCTGTCGTTTCACCCATCCCTGATTTATCCTCACCAACGTTCACTTCCCAACAATATCAGCAGCTTCTTTCCCTCATCTTACTGAACCCTAACCCATATTCTTTTTCCTCTCAACCATCATCTCCACCAATTGACATTAATCCTACCGTTGTCGGCTTCAGTGGTGAGTTTCCTTCCCTCTTGTCTTCATCTTGCTGGATTCTGGACACAGGAGATACCCATTATGTCTCCTGTATCCCTTTGTCATCCACGACATCTCTTCCTATCTGAATCAGTCGTATCTCTTCCTAATGGCACGAATGTTTCGGGTGCAGCTAAGGGTTCCTTTATGCTCTCTGCATGTCTTATTCTTTCTGATGTTTTGTTTGTTCCTAAATTTTCTTTTAATCTTCTTAGCATCAGTGCTCTTACTCATACTTCAGACATTGTTGCTCACTTTTTTTCTTCACATTGTTTTCTCAGTAACGAGTATCAGGGAAAACGATTGGGATTGCTAGTCTCACCCACGGTCTTTACATCCTTGATTCAGAAGCTCTTCTCCCTCATAGTCATGTTCCCCCACCTCTTTGTTTTTCTGTTATTTCAAAGAAAGTTTCCTTGTGGCACTCTAGATTAGGCCACTTGTCTTTACCCGTATTATCATCAATGAAAAATTGTTTACACCTTGATTCCTTTTCTGATTCTTTGCAATGTACTATTTGTCCATTAGCCAAGCAAAAACATTTATCTTTTATGTTAAATCCAAAATTATCTTCTCATCCTTTTGACCTCATTCATTGTGATATTTGAGGGCCATTTACACCTGTTTCGATTGATGGATATTGTTATTTCTGACTGTGGTTGATGACTGCACATGCTATACTTGGGTTTTTCTTCTTAAACACAAATATGATTTTTCTTCTGTATTTTTCAATTTATACACCTTAATTCTCAATCAATTTAATACATCTATCAAGTCTATTCATTGTGATAATGCCCCTGAATTTAACATCCCTTTATTCTCTTCAAAGGGCATTTCTGTTTTCCATTCATGTGTAGATAGACCACAGCAAAACTCAGTAGTTGAATGCAAACACCAGCACATTCTCAATGTTGCTCGTGCCCTTCACTTCCAATCTCACATTCCTCTCCCTTTTGGCAAGATTGGATTCTGACCTCTGTTTACCTCATTAACTGTACCCCTTCTCCTGTCTTACACAATGCCACTCCATTTTCCCTTCTTCACAAACAGCCTCCCAAATATTCCCATCTTCGTGCTTTTGGGTGTCTATGCTATGCATCTACTCTTTCCCTCTCTAGGCATAAATTTTCTCCTAGAGCCCTACCTGTTGTCTTCATAGGTTATCTACCCAGTTTCAAAGGTTACAAACTCTTGGATCTTCAGTCAAATCGAGTTTTTATTTCAAGAGATGTTGTCTTCTTTGAAACTGTTTTTCCCTTTTCCTTATCTCCTATTCTTTCTACCCCTCTCAATTCTATTCCCGTTACACCTTTTCCCACTCAACTCACCACTGATGCTCATACATCCAGACCATTAAGAAACTCTCATCCACCAAAATTTCTCCTTGACTATGGCTGCTCCACCACCACATAATATCCTTCATCTTATTCATTATTATATCACCATATATCTCCCACACATCTAGCTTTTATAAATTCCTTATCCACACATTATGAACCCAAAAATTACTCACAGGCTTCCCAACTACTCGAATGGTGCACTGCCATGCAACTTGAAATTAGTGCTCTTGAACAAAATGGCACTTGGGACATTGTTTCCTTTCCACCTGGTAAGACTCCAGTTGGTTGCAAAAGGATCTACAAATACAAAGCTCATGGGAGCCTTGAAAGATACAAGGCTCGTCTTGTTGCTCAAGGTTTCACCCAAAGAGAGGGTATTGACTACTTTGAGACTTTTTCACCAGTGGTAAAAATCACTATTGTCCGTCTTCTTCGTGCTCTTTCTGCTATTAATGGCTAGTTTTTACACCAATTGGATGTCAGCAACGCATTCCTCCATGGTGATCTCAGAGAGGAAGTGTTCATGAAATTACCTCCTGGCTACTTATGTCAAGGAGAACCTCTTCCACAAAATGTTGTTTTCCATTTAAGAAAGTTTCTCTATGGCCTCAGACAGGCATCTCATCAATGGTTCCAAAAATTGAGCTCTACCTTGCTGTCCATGTACTTCACTCAGTCCATATTAGATCACTCCCTGTTTCTGAAATTTGATGGCTCCACCATGCTTGCTGTTTATTAGAAAGTAAAAGTGAGAAAAAGAAAAATATTGATTTCTTGATTGGTAATTAATTTGTACATATGGAGCTCTTATATAGAAGAGCATAACTAGAAAATAGAAGGATCTAGAATATTTCAGTTAAAATTAAAAAAATATTTATATCTCTAATACTCCCCCTCAAGATGGAGGGTGAATAGCATGAACATTGCATCTTGGAAAGAAAGAAAATAAAGCTTCACGAAACATCAACCGGAGAAATCGATAGCACAGCAAATCAACTGCGATGATCATCAGTCTGAAGAGCTGGTAAAGGAAGGAAGGGTTGGGATGGACATCAGCCACCTAATATAAACGGTGTCGGGATGGACATCAGCCACCTAATATAAATGGTGCCGGGATGGACATCAGCAAAATCAAATGTTCTGAAATGAACATCAGCAACATGAACAATGCTTCCTATGAATAGGAAGCCAAAATAATGCCAAACAATGACAAAAATAAACCAAATACAAGCCAAATCAGACTTGAATAACAACATAAACATACGTGGGAATAAAATCTAAAATCTAAGTGGCCAAATACAAGCCATAAAAAAATATAAAATAATAATAATAATAAACCAAATAAAAATCAGCTATGTGGTAAAACGCCATTTGGAGAGCTGAAACCATCTTCAGAGAGAGAGAGCTACAGCATAAGCTATAGCAATAGCAACAAAATGCCTTGGTCACGTAAAACAGCAAACACATTGTGCGCATCATTGAGAGCTAAAAAAATGCATATAAATCCATGGAAGGAAGCCAAGGAACTGATGTAAAGGAGGATGACATAAAAAGAAAAAAAGACAAAAAAAATGAACATATCTGGTGAACAAAAAACACTGCAACTAAGATGCAAAACACACAAAAAAATGTGAACAATGGTGAGTTGGACGGCGACCTAAGATGTGGACATGTGGAGAACAAAACTGGCGGACAGCGATTGCTGGTTTCAGATCTAGGAAAAAAGAGACGATGAACATATCCCATCTAACAAAAAACATGTCCGACGAACAGAGGAGGACTTCCTCGAGAACAGGAGACGCAAGCTGAAAGGAGAAGCAGACTGCGACCGAAAATGATGACCGGAGAAGGAGACACGGCCGGAAGAAGAGAAACACAGTCGGAGGAGATAAAAACGTAGATCTGAAATGTGAACGATATGAGAAAAAATGGAGAAATTCGCATGTGAAAATAATAACAAATCTGATCTGAAAATCTGATCACGAACAAAGGGGAAACACTAGATGAATAACTAGATCTGAAAATCTAGAAAAACTATGATGGCAGAAGAAAAGTGACAGAAAAAAATGATAACAAAATCAAGTAGATCTACAAAAATGAAAAATTGTATGGCGTTGAAAAAGAACACAAGAGAAGATGACCGGAATAGTGAATTTTTTTTTAATTTTTTTTATGATCAAAAAAGCGAAACAGACATAAAAGGGGAAAATATGGCAGCGGAACCTCCATTCATGGAGGATGAAAAATTGCTCTTGATACCATATTAGAGAATAAAAGTGAGAAAAAAGAAAATTTTGATTTCATTGATTGGTAATTAATTTGTACATATGGAGTTCTTATATAGAAGAGCATAACTAGAAAATAGAATGATATAGAATATGTCAATTAAAAATAAGATAAAATATTTATATCTCTAATATTGTTCTTGTTTATATGGATGATGTTATAATTGCTTCCAATGGTTCTAATGCTATTCAACAGTTTGTTTCTTCTCTTGATAGTTGTTTCAGATTGAAAGACCTTGGTCCATTAAAATACTTCCTTGGTGTTGAAGTTTCTCGATCGTCACAAGGGATTTTTCTAAGTTAAAGGAAATAAATCCTTGACATTCTTCATGATACTGGACTTTCAGATTGCAAGCCTAAATCCACTCCTATGAAACCTAACCTGGCTCTCTCTTAACATTCAGGTGCTTTACTTCAAGACCCGACTGCCTATAGACGTATGATTGGAAGATTAATTTATTCATCTTTCACAAGACCAGATATGTCCTTTGTTGTCAACCGTCTCAGCCAGTTTTTATCTGCTCCTCGTGTTCCTCATTTGCAGACAGCTCATTGCATTCTAGCTTACTTAAAGCACACTGTTTGTCAAGGGATTCTTCTTTCATCTGATTCAGCTATTCAAATCAACATATTTTTTGATTCAGATTGGGCAAGTTGCCCTGAGACTCGTCGTTCTGTCTGTGCTTTTCTTGGAAATTCTCCTATATCATGGAAATCCAAAAAACAATCCACTGTCTCTAGATCATCTGCAGAAGCTGAATACAGATCAATGGCTAATGCAACATGTGAAATTATTTGGATTTTATCCTTGCTCCGCGAATTTTAGATTGCTCATTCCTCTCCTATGCACCTTTTTTGTGACAACTAGGCTGCTCTACACATTGCTACAAACCTAGTCTTTCATGAGCGTACAAAACATATTGAAATTGACTACCGTCACTTAATTAGGGAACACATTTCAAAGGGCTCTTTGCAAACTTTCCCTGTGGACTCCTCTAACCAACTTGCAGATTTACTCACCAAGGCCTTATATCTTACACAGTTTAATTTTCTGCTTTCCAAGATGGGTGTCACAAATATCCACTCTCCATCTTGAGGGGGGGTATTAAAGATAGAAAGATCTTTTTTCCATTTACCTTCTTTGTTGATGTCTGTTACTCATTTTTCTGTTTTGGTCATTTCTGTTTTTCCTCTTGCGCATTTTACAAAAGTTAGTTATCATCTATAAACTTCCTATATAATAGGAAATCATGTCACTATTGATGAGTACAACAATGAATACAATCAATCTTTATTTTTCCGCTACATTTTGTTTCTTTGTTTGTAAAATAGTCATATATAAATTATTTTCAATTTTAAACCATAAATCATACTAAGTCACATTAACAAAAATATTTGAAAAATTGTTACTAGCAATAATTGAAATTCAATTTAAAATACATCATTCTTTTTTTAAAAAAAAATTCACACCCTCATTCATATCAAGTTTCAAACATTAATTCATACTAGATTTTTAGTAAAACATGGACTAGATGACCCATTAGGATGCATTAACATAGATCGAAGAAATTATTATGCATTAACATATCCCAAACAGACTATTCTTTTTTCTTTTTTATATGAATATAGTATAAGCCATTAGGATGCATTCCACTTCATCAACTATCATGAAGCATCTGGTTATGAATGAAGGCACTTTCAATTTTAAATGTTCTTTTTGCATGATTTTAAGCAGAACTTGCAAAGGTGGATGTGGCCACCACCCAATTCTCAACACTCACCGGTATTAAAATCACTCTCAATCGAGACAAGATTTCATTAAACCCTTGCATAGTTGTGTAAATTCAGAACAGTAAAAAATTTTGGATTAATAAAAGACAAAACTTTTACAAACCCTCATTTTAATGAAACTCAAAAAGAAACAGAATCTATAACCTAGTAATTCAAGAATCAATTTTGTACAAAACAACACTCTAATCAGGATTCTTGATTCAAACGTCTGCAACTTCTCTATCAACCTTTCGACATACTTTTATTTCCTCACGTATCCATTTTTTCTTCAAAGATTTCCAACTACTCTCAAAATTCTCACTGACCTCCTATGAATCTCACTCCTCGAAGGGTATAGCAATGCATAAGAGAATACAAGTCTCATATCATCTGCAAATTCTTCAGGTCTGTCATATAAACAATTGTTCAACTTGCACTCAATATCCGTGAAAGCCCAACCATCTCTTCCTACCACCAACCTCTTTGAGATCACCCATCATTGCATCCTTTTGTATCTGTCCATGTTATCTACCCTTTGATTATTCTCTTTCTTGCACTCTGCACTTCCTTCTTCAACTGACAACCTTGGGACACAGTTCTTGACATTCTTCTGGAGTTTTCTTTGATGAAAGACTTTGTTGGTGGGTGTTCAGTTGTTCTACTCATTCCCATTGGCAGAGAAATTTCAAAAGCCTCGTTTTTTATTTTCTTGTAACGAAAATCAGCGATCTCCATTTGTTGGCACTCTTCTTGGACTGTTCTTGAACGTTTTGCACCATCCCTGTAAAGCTTAATCACAAGTGACTTTTGGGGTTCTGCCATTGAAGAGAGTTTGAGTAGAAAAAACAAGAAAAAAGAAAACGATCAGCTTTGGTCGTGTATAGTTTTGTTGTTAAGGAGTGAGGGTGTCTTTTTGGTATTGGTGGAGGGTGTCTCGTATCTTAAGTAACCAAGAAACAAAGTTCCCAGATTTATGTTTCTCAAAATTTCATTATAATTTTTTTGTTTCTAAAATTTTTACAATTTAATTAAGCTTTCACTTAGATATTTATTAATTATAAAATTATATCTAAGCTTTTAAAATCTCTATATCACTTTGATAGTTATAAACATCACTCTACATTTTTTTTAAATGTTAAAAGTGTAAAAATGTAGGGGTGTATTGAATTAGGATTTTCAAAGACTTTTTTTGAGATAAAAAAATCTTATAGATTTTAAAAGATTATTTAGAATTGAAAGGATTTTAAAGATTTTTTTAAAAGATTTTTTACAATTAAGATTTCATAAAATTGGATTTTAAAGGATTTAAATAGAATTTATAACATATGAAAGGACAATATGAATTTGTAAGATTTTAAAAAACCATATGAATTTTTAACAAACATTCAAAATTACAAGAGTAAATATGAAAAATAACTAAGAAATGCAATGATATTAATAAAAAAATAAAACCTAATATAATTTTCTCGTAAAATCTAATATAATTCTTAACAAAAATTCAAAATTATTAAGCAATAGCTCTCCACATATTCAAAGATATACTAATCCTTCATACGTTAATATTTTCTCATTCCTACTCTTGTATTTGACTAATAAATTGAAAATTATCTTCTTCATTTGGTATCAGAGCTATGCATATATAATTATAAGACCTAATTTTTATTTATTTATTAAAATAACTTTAAATTCTCATATAGAACCTAGTTAATAAAAAAAATTCGTTTGAAATTTTTTACAATTGATCTTAGAAAACTTGGGATTTTTGTTCTACGTGATGAGAATTTTTTTAACCATATGTCAAATGCATATTTTCATTAAGCATTCAAAGAAAATTTTGAATCTGCATTTCTGGGTTTTATTACATTAAAGTTTAGAAAATTTCTCAAATTATTTTCAATCGATACATTAAAATCTTAAATTTCTTTGGGGCTTTTGAAAAATAAGTTTTAGTTATCTATTGACGCAAAAGTTGTTTGAAATCGTATCCTATAGTGAAGGAATTTCGTTCATGAATATATTATTACGAAATATAGGGTTTATATTACGAGAGTTTCAATCTTTCTTTAAATTGATCTTGTTTCATTGATGGAAAACAAAAATTGGTTTGAGGATTTTAGTTACCTTTTTATTTTTCGACTGTTTTATGTTATTTTTAATACAAAAATTATACATTTTTGTGCCATGAAGAATCGCAATACATAGGTTGAAAAATTATTTTTTAAACTTCCAAAAGCTAAAAAAACTGCTCTTTTTGAGATGAATTATATTAGAATCTTGTTGGTTTGTTTTTTCTGTGTTGTTTTACGATGAAAATTGCTGGAAAAATATGATGTTTTTGAGCTTTGACGAAGCTCCCATGACCGAACCTGCTTTCAAGCGGGTCAACCCGACAAAGGAAGAAGAAAACATGACGGGCGTTTGGTAGAGGAGAAAAAAAAAATTTGTCCGGGAATCTCAATTTTCAAAAATATGTTGAAAATATTCAGTTACGATAATATCCGAAAATTTAAATTTTTGAAAAATTCAGTTTCCCGGGAATTCTGCATAATGACCGCTACTAAACGACAATAGAGAAATATCAAGAAATTCTAGGGGTTTGGGTGAGATTGTGAGAGAGACATCCTATTTATATTTCTCACTAAAAAGTTTCACGAAATCCACACTAATAGAAAATCCATTAAAATTGTCAGATTTTTGAATACTATTTTTCCTTTGTTTAAAATCCTGATTGAATACCAACGAATTTAGATGGATTCTAAAATTATCTTTTAAAATCCTAATCCAATACCTTTTTTCAATCTTTTAAAATCTTAATTGAATACCAATGAATTTTTTTGTCCAAAAATAATCCATTAAAATTCTTTGAAATCTCAATCCAATACACCCCGTAAAACAAATTTATGGAACTTATTTAAAATTTATGTATTACTTGATTTGTGGCAACAAAACAATAGAGAGTGCTATAAAAAATCTCGTTGAATTAATTTTTACTGAAAAAATTAAACCGGTAAAATTTTCACATGTATTGAAAATATTATTGATCAATAAAAATCTCCATGGTAAGTATTAATGAATGAAAATATCTTTATTCAAGAAAATAATCAAAAGTGAGGAGTTATATATATGTTATTTTTTATATAAAAACAACGGTTGAAGGTTATTGGAAAAATGATTAAATCTTTGCTGACATTGTATATTTGTATGCAAATATTATTTTATTCAAAAAATTATATTATGAATAATTAATATTTTGTATTGACTATTTTATAAAAAAAATGTTAAATATTAGAGGTGTTCCCGATCTAGATTGGATCAGTTTTGCAAGCAAAAATCATCTGATTCAATCTTTTTGGTTTGATCATTTAATCATCCATTCAGTTTGGATTTTTTTCAAATCTAATCCAAGTTATTCGGTTTGAATATGATCTGGTGAGTAAATGCACATCACTTGTAAGCGTTGTTATCATCTATGAAGCACTGACACTTCAAAAATCCTGACATGTCATGTCCGACACTTCCTGACATTTTTAGACACTCCGACACTCCAACACACGTTATAGAAATTCAAAAAAGATTTAAAGGTTACATTGCATTGAGTTTTTAGTTCCAATTATTAGATTCATTGGATTATGATTACTATTTTATTGAGTTTAATATAAATATTTGGGATATCTTATGTTTTTTGCAAAATTTATGAATATTAGATTCATTTTTTATTAAATTATTGAATATTAAATATAATATACACCATATAAATTAAAAATATTATTTAATATCAAAACGTGTCCTAACGTGTCGAAATCTAACATTTTTTAGAATTAACGTGTCGGAATATCGTGTCGTATCGTGTCACGTGTCCCGTGTCAGTATCGGTGCCACATAGATTATCAGCTCTCCACCCCTAATTCTCTTCTTCATTTTTTTTTTTTATAAACATTCTCTTCTTTGTTAATACATATATTCTAAAATATAGATTTTTTTATGTTCATTATTTAAAAAAAAAAAAAAATCTTTTCATGATAAGAATTTTTATAAAATTTATGTTTGACTAAATTTTTATATATAAAAAGAAGAGAAGTTAAAAATAAAACTCACACAAAAACTAAAGCAAATATCAAATTATTTATACAAAAGAAATATATACTTAAAAAATCAAAACATGTGCCATTTTGCAATTTTAAATTGATTTAATTTTTAAAAACAATTAGATAAACAACTGTTATCTGATTGTTTAATCTTATCGATAAGTTGTTTTGTTGCATAGTTGTTCTTAAACTTTATTAAAGCTCAAGAACGAAATTGTAGTATTCAATTTATCTTTTACCAATTAATTTAAAACAAAATCATTAACCAGTTAACACGTGTATTTGAAAGCTATCCAGTGAATAACCACACTTCACCTGTCAGCATTTATCAACTCACCACCCCTAATTTTTTTTTTTTTGATGGAATTATTTAGTTATCTACCGCAAATTTTCTTCATAATTTCATCATTAAATTTAGGGGATAAACTTTTGTTATAACCAATTAAAACACTCAACTCTATTCAAATATAGTTATCAATAAAAATTATTGAAAAGATAACATTTAACTAATTTTTATCCCAATCAATTAATAGTTTAAACATTTTTTTAAATTAAGATTCCTAATTAATTATAAGAACAAAGTTAAAGTGCTTAATTCAATTTAAAAATAAAATAAAAATCCGCTTACCAAAAAAAATAAAAATAAAAATAAAAATCCTTTTTTTATTGCTCCACTGGTTTCTGGAACTTAGCCCCGACCCATCCGACCCGCGTCGGTTACCTAATATTGACAGATAAGTCTCCCAGCGAGAATTTTCTAGATACATAAAATCTCGAACTCAAGTCCATGCTTAAACGAACATCTTAGCACTTGAGTCCTTTTAATAACACATCTAAATATATTCAGACTTTCTTAATAATTGGCATATCATCACTAACACTTTGCTGTCCACCTTGAAAAACATCATTGCTGACTCCAAACACCGTTCTTGACATTAAAAATGCAAAACGGAAAATAATCTTCTTAAAGTAGCTTAATCAATAGATACGAAAGACATGAGGCACAACTCGAATTCCACAATGCACCCCCACAAGATAAACGAGGGCCTTGACTCCTCTCTTCCAAAAAAACAAAAACAAAAATTAAAGATAAATGAGAGCTTTGAAAATACTAGGTAACCGACGCGGGTCGAACTGAACATAGTCGGGACGAAGCCCCGAAAACCAGTGGAGCAATAGATGTTTCAATTTGTCCATAACAAAAATCGGTATCTTTGAAAATGAGATTCTTGCACCCAGATCATCTAAGGTACATAATAACCAACATCAAAATTTTGATACTACAGTACATAAGTTAATTCATTTTATTGATTAGTTCATTGATGAGATCCTCACGGCTCCCTGTGTCTCCACCATCCTTGTATAGTGTTTTTGATCCTCTTAATCCATCAGCTGGCTTGTTGAGTTCAAAGGGCCACATAAATTTGACAACTTCCTTAAAGTGCGGACCAACATTATCAATTTGATGCACCATGTCTTCTATGCATACAATGCCAAACTTTCCTAATTCCTGCATGGCAAAAGTGGGAGAATTACAAATGCAATTTAGAGGCACAGTCAAAGGAAAACAAGGAATCCAGCAATACCATATATTACCTGCTCAATGATGTTATTATCCGTCAAAGGAACTTTTCGCTTATCTATTTTCGCATGTCCCTTCTTGTAAATTAGCTCCTTTATGCTTTTAAGATTTGGATTTCTTCAAAAGAAACATGTTTTCACCAAATTAGAATAATCTTTAGCACATGATAAAGGATTTCTTTGTCATTTTTTTTTTTGGAATGCAATATACACTGGAAAATAAAGATACAAGAAAATAGAAAAACAAGGTTTTACAAAAGGGCAGTCCTATTCCACCAAATGATGAATACTTCACCGAAAGCATTCACATTGGTAGAATGCAGTTCATATTGTGTGTGAGAAGCATAGAAATACACTGTTATGTGTTGGGATGTGTCAGAGACATTAAACTACATGTGTACATCAAGAAGTAACTCTCAGTGAAAGTAGTAACATCCAGTGAGATTATCATATCTGTAATAACAACTGTCTTGTTACCCTGGCAATGTAGATTAGGACACCCAATGGGTAAATAGTGTATCTCATTCTCATCATCACACACCTACTGTAACTGCACCCCACTCACCTTTCTAAGGTTGTTAAGCCTGTTTTCGAACTCAGTATTCTACCATTCAGGCAGCATTCAATAATAAAACTCTTGTAGATTTTGTTCTGCACGCTGTTTAGGTAAAGCTCATTGCTTACTTTCTTCTGCCTCATTGCTTTCTTCTGGTGGCTACTCCTACTAAGTTATGTTCGTTGATGCTCGCACACCCATACACTTGGCTTTATCTTACCAAGAAAATAAAGGCTATCCAAACTGATTAAGGTAGGGAGTTTAGGCCATTTTCCAAGGCCCTAGCTGACTTTGGTATTGTTCACCGCCTGATTTTCCCTTACACTCATCACCAAAATGGCACTATAGAATGTAAGCATAGGCATATTGTAGAGGTGGGTATAACACTTCTAGCACATGCATTCTTACCATTTACCGTCTAGGATCATGCATTCCTCACTTTTGTTTACTTAAATCAATCGTTTGCAACTGCATCCAATGATAATGATGTTCCCTTTTCGTTTGTTCAATAAATCCCAAATTATAGTTTGTTGAAGGTATTTGGCTGCGTCAATTTCCTGCTCTTGCATCCTTATAATCTTCATAAACTGGATTTTAGATCCATTAAGTGCACCTTCCTAGGCTACTTGGCATATCATAAAGGGGAAAAATCTTTCTCCTCTAATGGATGGCTCTATATTTCAAAGGATGTGCTCTCTAACTAGTTCCATTTTCCATACTCAGCATCAACCACATCCATCTCCTCCACCTCTATCCATTCTTGCTTCACCTCTTATTTCCCCATTTTCCCTTTCCTCTCCACCTCCCAATTCTAGCAATCCTTTTGTCCTTCTGTTTCACTGCCTTTGGCGCTTCTGCTCACATCGTTCTTCCATTTCTTGCACTTCCTTATTGTGCTATCATTTCTTCTTCCCCTCTCTTGCCTATCTCATCTTCTCAGTGGTGGAACAAGAGAGGGGCTAGGATGGACAATCGCCACCGTATGTTCAACAAGCCTTTTGATGTAAGCACAATTTCTATTTTGTTGTCATACATAAACTTGCAGTTCAATTTCCCTCTCCACTCTCAAGCTCATACAAGACTTCAATGCTGAGCATCTATGAAGCACCGATACCGACACGGCAATTTTGATTATTGCTCATGTTCAAACTGAATAGATCAGATTTCTGATGTCCTCACTCCTCGCTAACAACAAACTGTGTGGTTGATCTCTTCAAGTTTTTGCAATCACCCACAGTTTCAAGAAAGGGCTGTAAGAGACATTAAACTACATGTGGACACCATGTAGTAATTCTCAGTGAGAGTAGAAACAGTCAGTGAGATTACCATATCAGTAATAACAGGCTTGTAAGTGTCCTGCTATGATTTAGCTAAGACAGTCATCACCAACTGTCTTAACTGACTCTTTAAGTATGTAAACTAAAGAAAGATCTGCACAATGCAATATACAGATTCATTTCCATCAGAGACTCCTCTCAGTTATCTCTAATATTTTCTTTCACTTTCTTGGAGCTAAAACCCATTTTGTACACATAGTCAGGAGGTTCAGCATTTTCCTTTCCTAAATAAGTTGCAGGCATATTCTATAAAATCAGTTAACTCCAAAATACTAAAACCTATTCTCCCCACGAACATACCCCCACTCAACATATATCTAACTCAAAACTTCCCACACAAATTTTTTGAAGTTGATGTTCAGGAGTATAAGTTTCAATTGGAAATTTGGAATTTTGAGGATGGAAGCTACAGCTATACTGCTATAATATATGAAGTTGTATGAGATCTCAAGAGAATCATCTTTGATAAAATATAACCCATCCACCTTACTTTTAACCTGAAAATATATCAAAGTTCTACAAAGCTACCCTACCATTAACATCTAATATCACATCAAATATAAAAACGAGATCATTAATCTCTTACCCATAGGTAACATATGGTTCCACTCTCTGCAGCTTAGCCATTACCCCTTCAGTTGGCTTCACAAAGACAGCACTGAATATTCTTCTCAACCCCAAGCTGTAGAGGACCTTTCTGGTTTTCGGATGCATGTCTCTTTTCCT